>MU603109.1:0-20067 GCA_025201865.1 Ramicandelaber brevisporus
ATTCAACGTTGCATTTCCGGCATCACCGCCTACTTGGCCCAATTCTATCTAGATGAGGATATTGTCTTTACAATAAAGCCTGAGCACTTCTAATTTACGATATTCACCAAGTTCTTGAATGTCCAGCACTTGAACATTTGGAAACATCTCGATAATTGGATCAATCTTGGTGTCATAATTTGCAAACACTTCCTTGAGCCTGAGCGTCTTGACGGACAGCGCCTTGATCCCATGCAGTTGGTCAGCTACATCCTTGGCGATACTGCAGGTCTTCAATTCAACAGTGGCCAGGCGTGGAGCAGCGGCCATCATGTGGGGAAACGTGTCGGTGTCAAACGTCATCTCGTCAACATTGAGACTTTGAAGGAAACGGAGACAGGAGTTACGGTTAGTTGCTGCAGCTGTGGTGGTGGTAGTGGAGGAGGCGGTTGACGCACAACTGGCGATGCTAAGAGCCTGTACAAACGGGATAGCCTGAGCAACCAAGCCAAAGTCGACATCCAGCAGAGCAGTAAGTGAACACTTTTGTATATTTGGCATGTTCACGAGATATCCGTGAATATCGGGCACACTAATCTTGGCGGCAGCAGATAACGAGAACTCGACAACAGTTTCCCATTGTCTCGCAAAGATTGTAGCCAGCGTTTGCTGAGAGAGCTCATTGCACGCACTGGATGTCACAGCCAGTGACAAAGACTGCAGTTTTGGGAACCTTTCCGGCGTGAATGTCGAGTAATTGTAGATGGCTCGGTTACTGCAACACACCGGCATCTGCAGTTTACGTAAGTGCGGGAAGGTCGAATTCGAGTTATCACTGCCAAACAATTGTTTGTTCATCTCACCGCAGCACCGATTGTTCAACTCGCTCACAGTACTCAGAGATACAAGAGATTGTGGCAACTTTGCAACAGTAGCGTCTGACAGAGGTTGACTAACTGCCAAGTCAATCCGAACTTGTCCAAACTCTTGAATTCCATTCATAACCGCTTCAAACGGTCCAAGTGCTGACTGCCACTCGTACTCGCTACGTTCAATCTTTAACCAAATCAGCGGAGCATGTTGGTCTCTACTCACTTCATTAATCCATCTGCAAGCTGCCTCTTCAGCGCCTGATGAATCATGCGTGATTGACAGAGTTACACGACGCAAATAACTCATCAGCTCCAAATGCACTTCAAACATCTCAATCATTCCAGAGTTAATCTCAAACAATACATGCTGCACATGAGGAAAGTAGCCGGTGAGATGGAACTCGTGTAGCAACGAGCCCAAACGTAAGTGCCGAACCATCTTGCCATTACGCATTAACGAGCGAGAGGTCATTGGACCGCTGTACATGACACCGTTAAAGGGCAAGCTACGCCACAACTTTGAGGTAAACAACTTGTGGAAGGAGCGGCTGACTGGGAGCAAAGAGGCAGCGTCAGGTGTGTTAAAGTAGGATTCAGCAGTGTACTCGCACAACTCGTAAGGGAGGTCGAAGAAACGAAAGCCATCACTGCGATTGGTGGAGATGCCGTCAGATGAGCAGCCGAGATTTGCAAGGAATAGAGCAATCTGCCGAAGCTGTTCGTCAGAAGCAGCATCAATGTCGCGCCTAAGACGTGCGCGCAGTTCGCTGTCTGTAATTGTGGCATCCATTGTATGATTGTTGTAGTGCGTTGTCGTGGAGAGAAGGAAGAGAAGAAGAGCCAAAGAACAGCCAGTTCCCCGAGAACAAAGTACTCACATCGTCGTTCAGAGAACCAGGAACTTTCTATGTAGAACAAACACAGCTTAACATTGGAGGTGTTAAAAGGGGAGGGTTGTGATAGATTGTGACGTTTAGTAAACAATGGGCAGCTTCTTTACTGATAGAGGCTGCTCCAGATGCTGCCGGCAGTATCCTGCAACCACCGGGCAGTGCTACCAGCCAGCTGGACAGTAGTTTGAGTAGCACTGTAGGCGGCATTTGTGATTGTTTCCGAGTTGTTCAGCACATATTGCGCTCCGTGAACAACTTGGCCGCGAACATTGCTCACCAGCGATTGCAGATCCTCGCTTGAAAACGTAGTTGAAGCGCCAGTGCCGGTGTGAGCAGTGATGGCCCACTGTTCGCCATTCAAGATGTCACCAGTAACACTCGGGCCACCTGCAGAGCCTGCGGCAGCAGATGATGGCTGGAATGCATACCGAATGCCACGGAAGAGGCTATAGAGAGCAACAGCACTGGCGGCAATGGTGGCACCCAGCAGAATATCACCTTGGATTTTCCATCTGCGCACAGCGTCGCTGTAGCGGGTGCGAGAGAATGACACCATTGTGTAGAGCGGGACAACAGTGTTTGGCATGAGACGGTGCAGCGAAGTTTCGATAAACTTGCGAGCACGGTAGCGACGAGTGGTTACATAGTGCTTCATTTCGTGGTGATTGTACATTGCCAAATCACAGATTGCAGCTGCATCAACACTGCGATGCTCAGTGTACTCATCCAGTGCAGTTTTCAGATTGGCGGCGTTGGCAGCAGTAACTCCATGCTTGGCGAAAATGCTGAACAGAACAGACACATCTTCGAAGCCAGCATTCATTCCTTGGCCATAGAACGGGACCATTGCATGGGCTGCATCGCCAATCACAAGACACTTGTCAGAGTAATGATATGGCGAGCACTTGATTGAGATCAGTGGTCCCTTGGGGTTGTTGAAGAAATCGCGAACAATATTGTCTCTACCCATCAATGGAATTGCATCTGCAAAGTCACGCTCAAACCAATTCAACAAGTCATCAGAGGTCTTGATGGACTCCACCAATGAGAATGGAGCAAATAAAGTACAAGTAAACGAGCCATCAGGGTTTGGCAGAGCAATTAACATGTGAGTATGGCGTGGCCAAATGTGCAGATGGTCATTGGCCATCTGGAATTCACCACTGCTGGATGGAGGAATGGTCAGTTCACAGTAGCAATGCTCAATATATTCCTGGCTGAAGTTCATTCTCACTTGTCTCATTAATGCTCGACGCACTGCTGAAAATGCTCCATCGGCTCCAATGATTAAATCTACACTGGCCTTGACAGTTTCTTTAGTCGAAGCATTACCAGACTCACCACTTCCAGTAGCAGCAGCAGCAACACCAACTGTTTTATTGAAAGTCATGTGGCCATTCTCCAAATCAGCATTAACCAATGTATGGTTGAACTTAATTGCCACATTAGAATATTGCTCAGCAGCGGTCATCAAGTCCTCGTTTAATTTAGCTCTATCCACTGAGTTGATGTATTGGCCGGATAGTCCATATTGCTGGGATGCAGTCTGACCTTTGCGATCGTGCAGCATTCTTCCGGTCATTGGTAAGCCTCTGTCCAGCACTTGCTTATCAATTCCAACTCCCAACTCACGCATTGCGGCAATACCACGCTCGGACACTGCCAGATTGATACTGCGCTGAGTAATCAGTCCGGCATTCTCGGGGAGACGCATGTCGGGGCGATGCTCATAGACGGTAACGTTCCAGCCATCGCGAGCAAAATACAATGCAGCCAGCGAACCGACTGGACCGGCGCCAATGATGGCCACGGACTTGGCACCAGGAACCGGAGAGTTCTCAGCGGGAGTATAATACTCTTGGGCAGTTGAGCCTGGGGTAGAAGACACTGTGCTCGACATCAGAAGTTGCAGATGTTCTCGACGACAGAAGCGGAAGAGGATGAAGAAAAAGTAGAGATGTACTTTGGGAGACGGAGTGAGTGAGCGTGTGAAGCGATGAGCTGACTTCGGAGATAGCTGGAATAAATACAAAAAAAAAAACTCGAAAGAAAAAGTTCGAAAGAAAAAAGAAAAGCAGATCGGCGAGTGTAGTGATGGAGGCAGCAAGTTCCGGACCAAAGTCTGGTTCAGGCGACTCGCGGAAGGGAGACTTCGATATCGAGAGCATTCCAGGATTCGGATCATCGAGAAGAGCAAAGCAAAAGCAGGCGCACAGTGCAAAGCGCAAGTCAGTTCCAAAACAACAACAGCAGAACCAGCAGCAACAACAGCAGCAACAATACACTCCTCAGCACCAGAACCAACATCAGTATCAAAACCAAAATCAGAGCCGAGGTGAGCATTCGTCGACACCGTCGAAGCCACACTACAGCCATCAAAAGCCAGCAAACACCCCTACTAATGCGGCACCAACAGCATCCACAGCATCCACAGCATCTACAGCATCTACGGCTGCTGGCATTGAATCAACTGGTAGTCTGAGAGTTGGAGGCAAGCTGGGTCGACTCAAGCAGCGTCTCCAAAACCAGCATTTAAATGTCAAAAACACAAAGCCAACTAAAGGCGGTGGTCTCTCTGACTTGGTTGGTTCCGACGGCAGTCTCAAGGTTCCATATCCAGATGTTGGCGGCGGTGGCTCAGTCTCTGAAGCTCTGTACGGTGGAATCCAATTTGGCAGCACTAACAAAGTAGAGAATGGACGCAAATGGACGCTGAGTGTTGCAGTTCCTGGCTCAATTGTTGCTGCTGCGCCAAATGCTGAACTGAAGACTTACTTGGCAGGACAGATTGCAAGAGCAGCAACCGTGTTTGGCATTGATGAGATTGTGGTTTATAACGACGCATCTGCCACTCCGCTGGGTGGTCCAAAGCATGAATTAAAGCGCAGATCAAAGAGAGCCAGATTGGAGCGACAGCAGGAAAAGGCTGCAATGAATGAAGCTGATAATGAGAACAATGTTGGTGATGATAATGATAATGATGATGATGGTGATGATGATGATGAAGACAATGAAGAAGATGATGGTGGTGACGATAGTGATCCGGATCCAATTGCTGGAGAATACGAATCTGCCGACAAGGTTGGTAAATTTAATTGCGATACATTTTTGGCTCGCATCTTGAGTTTCCTCGAGGCTCCTCATTATCTCCGCAGTGCGCTGTTCCCTGTTCATCAAGATTTAGCCTACGCTAAACTACTGAACTCACTCGATGCGCCGCACCATCTCAAGGGCATTGACAAGTCCCAGTTTCGCGATGGCCTTGTTCTGCCTCCCACCGACGAATCCAATGCTGCCAAAGAGCCTTGCCTGGTGGAATGTGGACTGCGCAAACCAGTCATTGTGAACCGCAGAGTGCAAGCTGGCGTGAGAGTTACTGTGAAGCTGTCAGGTAAGTTTAACCTAGCTGGACACGCACTGGGTGTATTGGTGTCGTCGAGAGTGCCGGTGGAAGAGTATGGAATGCCAGCATGGGGATACAAGGTCAGATTGGCCTCCAGTCTTGGCGAGGCATTGTATGAGTGTCCATACACTGATAGTGGACGGTACGATTTCACAGTTGGAACGTCTGAGCGTGGCCAGCCGATTCATCAGCTTGACTCATCAGTGGTTAGCAACGGAGCTGCCACTGGCGCGAAACATGTGCTGATTGTGTTTGGCGGCAACAGCGGTTTAGAAGCAGCAATTGATACTGATGATTCGGTCAACACGGCTGGCGAAGACGCTCGGTCATTGTTCTCCGTGTATGTGAACACTTGTCCTGGCCAAGGTTCGCGTACCATTCGCACAGAAGAGGCCATGCTCATCTCCCTTGCCGCATTGAAGCCATACATTACCAAAGTAACGAGCATGTAAACTTTTTCGATTAGTAAAAACTGACTTACTTTTGAATCAGTGCCAGTTGAGTTAATTAAGAAAGTAGTTAAAGGGAATAAAAGAATAAAAAAAGAAAGGGATGAAGAAAAAAAAAGAAGGGAGAGGGTTATTTTGTTTTTAGGTACGGCCGCCTGCTGTTCCACTGAGATAGCTTGTAGCAGCTGTAGTAGCAGCCTGCTGAGCCGCCTGCTGTGCTACATTTGACTGTGCAATGCCGCCGATGGCCTGTGCCTTCGCATCAGCAAACGTGTGGCCCTGAGTGCGATAGTGGGTGTAAACTCTCTTGTACATGTACAGATGGAACAGCACTTGGCAAATCCACGCGGCCGAGTTAATGATGCCAAACACACCTGCAGCCCACGCGGAATGCGACAATGCATTGATCGTATTAATCAAGCCAGCCGATCCGGATCCATAGAAACCGGCAGCCATGTATGCCGAGAACAGAATGTGCAGTCCACCAAACACAAAGTAGATGAAATAGTACAGAGACTTTTCCTTCATGTAAGCATTGTAGACGGGGCGGTACCACAAAAAGAACGAACCAAATGTCGCCGTAAACAGATATGTAAAGCTGACTCCAAAGTCAGTCGTACCTGTCCAGTTCTGCTCAATGTGAGACACCATCAGCACAAAGCAGCTGATCAAGTTAAAGACAACGGTTGCTTCCAGAATGAGCCAGCTGCGGAAGAGATAGCGGACAGTCTTTTGCTCGTGGACAGGGATCTCTGCATCGATGTTGTGGTACATGACTGGATAGAACGGAGGGAAGTTGTTTGCGGGGCGCGCACCGGCTGTACCCATCGCCGCCTGCTGTTCACGAAGCTGGCGCTCTCTAGCTGCCAAGTCCTGCTCACGCTGTTGCAAATCACGCTCGCGGTCGCTCATATCAATCGTGGCATGCCCCGGGGTCGATGCAGCGGCTGCATTGCTGCCATCAAGGTATCCACGACGAGCATCGTTGCCCACGTTAGAAGCTGTGGAATTGCCAGAGTGCTGGCGGCTACGGTTGGAGCGGCTGTAGTAGTTGCCAGAGAGGTCGTCTTCGTCCTGGAGCGACACGTCTACAGTGTGATGCGCTGCACCTCCACTGCTGTTCATTGCATGCGAGATCGCAGGGTCTGAGAACGGACTGCTGTGCGAGTTGCCGTATGTGTTCGAGCTGCCGCCATAGTAGCGGTTGCTGCTGCCACCACCGCCATGCTGGTCGCCAAACGGGTCGCTGCTGTTGTATGACATTCCACTCTCTCTCTCTAACTCACTCGCTCTCTCAATCACTCAGGCGATGGACGATGTTGAAAAAAAAAGAAAAGAATAAAGAAAAGAATAATAGGGCTACAGAGAAGCAGAGAAGCAGAGAAGTAGAACAGGAAGGGCCAAGTCAGTTGCTGAGAGGAAGGAAGGAAGGAAGGAAGGTTTATCGCGAAAACTTGGCGAACCAATGCTCGATGCCGGCGCTGTGCAGTCGCTCGGAGTCCATGGTCAAGTGCGGACATAGATATGGCTCGTGCTCGAGATAGGCTCTGATGATCGGTTCGTGCTCAACGTACTTGAGCAGCTGGTGTGCACCGTATGTCTGTGCAATGTCAAGGAGGTCTTCTCTTGCAATGCACGGATGAGACTCGGGTTGATTGGCAAGAGCCATTTCGCACATGCGGAACAAGCTCGGAATGCCAAACCGTGCTGCATAATGCATCGCCTGTATCCATTCATCCGCTGTCAGCTTTGTAACTGTGCCACAGCTTGGTAAACGAGCAGTGATCATCTCGTGTCTATCCACGCCATATTCGTTTGATGCAGTTTCTATGGATCTGATGTACAGGTACCGCAAGCATTTCCGCAGCATGATACGATCGCCAGCGGTTTCGTTGGTTTCTTCTTCGATTGTAACATTCATTTGCCTTGATTCTACCATTGTCGACATCAATAGATCCTCAAAGTATCGACTGTTGCGTGCTACAATGCTTGAATGCAGTCGAATCGGATTCTCTCTGTCGCCAGCCAGAACCACTGTAAAGTCAGCCGTCAGCTCGTCGTCAAACGCCAAGTGCTGTTCACTAACTGAGTCCTCCGGCTGAATAAAGTCAACTTCTTGGAAGAATGGCCTCCAAGTTGTGCGAATATCAAATGGACAGCAAGGAAGGTCGGCGTTGTCGATATCGCCATTGAATGCATCTGTGACAGTTTGAGATGTGGATGTTCTGAAAAGCTGCGCCTTGATGCGCGGCCAACCCTGAGTGCCTCCAGAGAGCACAGCGTAGACTTCAAACCCATATTCACCACGGAGTAGCTCCGTGGCATCAAACGGTGGTGGAGGCGGACAAGATGTCCGACGTTGTATATCAAATTGTGGCGACAGCTCTTCAATCCGAGCAAACCCAGCTGATTCCATTGTGGCCAGCAACATATCCTTCGTGTCCACTGAACCGTGTGCGCTCTCTATCCAGCTTGTAAACGGAGTGTCACATCTTTCTGCCACGCTCTCCTCTTCTTTGTTATCATCGTTATCAAACATGATTGCCTTTGACAGCGGTCTAATCATCCAAGTAACCAGTGCCATCTCATCATGCACTGCTGATTCCAGTCTCAGTTTCACAGATTCCAGTATATACTTTTTGCTCATGAAATGCAATCTCCATCCAATTACTCCAATCTCCTCACTGCTGCTGTTGACGCTTTGTCTCGACAGATATGCCATTTCATGATTCTGCTCAACCTCTCGAGAGATATTGTACATTGCCCACACACCGCCACTTGGATGTCGAAATGAACTTGCAAGTGGCTCGCTGACTTGTCCATTTTCATAATAGCAATCTTCAACGGGGGAATAGGAGAGTCGATGGTGGTAGACTGAGCAATCGGATGAGTCGCGGAAGCGAAGCGGAATCGAGCCGTTGAGGACGCCGTCGTATCGACAGCGCTGGAGACGGTTAGCCACCTCTGACGGTGTGTGATAGACTCTGGAGTCCTTGGTAATTGCTCCGTGCAGCAGTACTAGTATAAACGACAGCATCGCTGTTAAAAGTTGAGAGCTGGAAGCTGGAAGTTGGCTGTGCTGTGCTATGGTGTGTTTTGTTGTTTTGTGCTGTGTTGTGTTGTGTTTACAAAGTGAAACGTCCCAGGCTTGGCGCGAAAAAAGAAAAGAGATGGACTCAAACTATACTTTTGCGCCACGTTTCACGAATGAAAAAATGAGTATGATCACACACATGCAAAGTTAAATAATAAAGGTTAATAAAAAATAGAAGAAGAGCAGGCAGTTACCTTTTTTGTTTAAATGAGTTCAATAGACCAGTTGCTAGCGACTGGCAATGCTGGATTGTGTACAACCAACACCTTGTTCTTTGATGACCATTCATATCTAGCATCGCTCTGCTCACTTCCGTCGACGTTAATCTTCACACCGGTTGGCGCTCTCTTCAATCCCAAAATAATAATGCGCTCAATCTTCAATGCACTGGCCACATTCCGAACATATTGACCAACTGCCGTATCCGTCGACATGCTGTGTCCGTTCGTCTCCGCTACAACTGGAGCTGAAGACAGTGTGTTCTTCTCAAAGGAGAATTCACGATGCACAAAGTCATTCTTTGTCTCGAAATCATAGCTGAATCCATCGTCAACATACAATTCACCGCGAGCCTTGCCAGAGTTGTTGACAGCAATGGTCAATGTGAATGGATCGCGTGCCATGGCCGACGAAGATCTGCGAGCGCGCTCACGAGTTGGCACAATGGCTCCACTGCGCAAGAAGACGGGGATCTTCTCAATTGGAGCCTTGACGATACGGAAGCCGCTCTCCTTCGGGTTGGGGCTTGGAAGAGGAGCATAGGTATGCCAATCATACCATGGGCCACCGCTGACTTCGTCGCTTGGGAAGAATGCCTGAACAGCGTTGGCACGAGGATACAGTACTGGACAAATCAAGAGAGAGTCGCCAACCATGTATTGGGTTTCAACAGAGAATGCTTCAGACACAGATGGGAATGCAATAAACATTGGCTTGACAATAGGAGTGCCATGGACAGAAGCCTGGTGGAAGAGGGTGTACCACAGTGGAAGTAGTCTATAACGAGCACGAACGGCATCACGAATCAAATCGGTAACTTGCTCGCCAAATAACCACGGTTCACGACGCTTGGCATCCAAATGAGCATGGGCACGCATAAATGGATAGTAAGCACCCAACTGATACCATCTAACAAGCAATTCGGGATCGGGATTGCCAAAGAATCCACCGATGTCAGCTCCACTAAATGGGAAACCAACAACTCCATTGGTCAGTACCATTGGAATCGACGCTATCAAGTGATCCCAACGAGACATGTTGTCGCCAGTCCACATTGCTCCCACACGCTGCGATCCACTGAAATACGCTCTGGTCAACACAAATGGACGGCGAGGAGTATCGGTGCGATTGCGAACGCCGTCTGAGCTAGCCATGTGATACAGCATTCCGTACAAGTTATGGATTTCACGATGCTCAACTTCGCCATAGTGGATGTTATCCTTGACCATTGTGATTTCAGGTCCATTGAAAACAGAAGGCTCGTTCATGTCATTCCAAATGAAGAGATGTTCGCAGCATTCCGTACAAGTTATGGATTTCACGATGCTCAACTTCGCCATAGTGGATGTTATCCTTGACCATTGTGATTTCAGGTCCATTGAAAACAGAAGGCTCGTTCATGTCATTCCAAATAAAGAGATGTTCAGTCGATCCAATATACTTGTCGAATTTGAATCTGGAAGACCACCAGCTGCGTGCACTTGGATTCAAATGGTCAATGTACTTGCTGCTTCCCGGCCAGCACCATCCATCAAAGTCATTTCCATAGCTATTCTTTACAAAGTATCCATTCTGGAGTGCTTCATCGTGAATAACATATCCGTGCTCATTCTTAATGTGGGGATCCACAATGGTAACCAGCTTACGGTTGCCCGTTTCAGCCAATTTGAGTTGCATGTCGGCAGGAGTCGGGAACTTGTGCTGGTCCCATGTAAAGTACTTTTTGGAATCAGTGTGTTCAATGTCGAGCCAGATAACATCATATGGAATGTCGTGCGCATCAAAGCCAGCATTCACGCTCAACACATCTTCTTCATCGTTATAATTCCAGCGGCATTGATGGTATACAATTGCAAACTGCGGCGGCATGGCTGTGGTACCGGTAAGTGCAGTGTACTGGGCAATCACTCCCTGTGGCTCAGGCGCAGCAAACAAGAACAAGTCCAGCACACCAGATTCTGCGAACCAGTGAGTGCGAGTCGAAAGGGAATCATCGCCCTTGGAACGAGACAGCTTGGAGTCCTTCACGCGCTGAATATCAACCCACATTTCAGTTGGATTCATCCAGAATACACCGCCGGATCCACCAGCTTTGTGCGAGACCATAAACGGAACTGAACCGTACAGCGCCATGGGTGAGTCCAAATCGTGTTCAAACACATCCAGGTTGAACAGACGGTACGGCTCAGTGTATGCATTGTCATCATGGGCATCTGGGCCACGAGTCGAGCGCAGCGACAGAGTAGTGGCGTGCTCTGGGATACCGTAAACATGACGAGCACCGGGGAATGTAACGTCAACGCCAATAGACGATGGACCATTTGGCTTTGAGTCAGTCCACGTTTTGAACGTTTCCTCCCATCCACCATCAAGCTCCTCTCCCTCTTCTTCATCAGCACTGTCACTGCCAGCCTTTGCTTCAGTATTCACCTCGAATGCAGCGGCAGAGTCTTCGCGCGACACATCCGCACCTGTATACTCTCTGAGAGCATCAGCAGTATCAGCAGCAGCCTGCGGATCGTGCACTGGTGGAATTGGCTTTGGTGCCTTCTTGAGGCGATAATGCTCAAAGTTGAACAGGTTGCGCTCATTGACAATGACACGCGGCTGGCCATTCTGCATCAGCTCAACCTTGAATGAAGGGCTGCTAGAGACACGCACCGTAACACCAGTCGATGCTCCATCAGCTTCCACGGCTTCATAATCAGTGTAATCAGCAGTGCGGTGCGGTTCAGTCAGGCCGCCTGGAATTGGAGCAGCCGCATCAGCACTCTTGAGAGCGTATTGAGCAGCACCTTCGTAGCGTGGCTTGATTGGATTCTTCTCGTTGACATGAACACGAACAGTGCCGCGGCCAACATGGCTAATTTCCACTACAAAGTGTGGATTGGTCTTTTGAGCACCTTTGATGACAGCCGATGGAGATACAGCCTCCAGCTCGGCAGTAACAACGCCGCGCGAGGGAACCAGTGTCAAACCACCATTGCTATTGCCTGTGTTTGAGCCAGAAGAGTCGATGACGCGGTAGATTGGCGACGGGCTGCCGTTGGAGGCACGATCTGCGAAAGCACGCTGGCGACGGCAAAAGGCAGTGTCGACACAGCGGCGGAAGTCCTCGTGTTTGACTGCATGAACACCATAGCCGAGGAATGGCAAGAGAACGGTGAAGAAGAAGACGACAAGCGAGAGGCAGGACAGGCCGATCAGCGGCCACGGTCGGTACGCGTACTGAGCCATCAGTCTGCGGAATATAAGCATACGGCCGTAAGCAGTGTCGATGTGCGTCGAAGCTGATGCTGGCGAACAACAACAAAGTTACGTGTGATAGATTTCCAAGAGTGAGGTTGAAGTTGAGTTGAGTTGGAGTTGGAGTCGCATTATTATCAATCTGGTCTGAAGAATACGATGATGATAATGATAGTGGAGAACGACTGGCTGCTATGCCAACATCGCTATCAATGCGACACAGTTTGCTCGACATCAGGTGGTTGCCTACTGAAGTCATTAAGTATGGCTGTGAGTTACACAGCCAATTTTGGGGAGAGCAAGAAACAAACTGGAAGAGTACACAGCCAACGACGGTGAAATCGTTAGCCGTTGGGGATTTTTATGAGTGAGTGTATTTACAGCATTTACAGCGGTAGACCCAAACAGGGCTGGATGAGGGCTATGGAGAGTCGGCAAGACAACAAAGAGTCGGGAAGACTAGTGTGTCTAATGTCTCATTTATACCATGTAGCGCAGCCAGTCTATACCCGTGCAGATGGTCCGGAACAAAAACGAACGAACCAAAGTGCACCAAACAACCAAAGCGAACCAAAAGAAAAAAAATTATAGCCATGACAACAACACCAACAGGAGGAACAGGTGCTGACAGCCATAGCAACCACCCACTTGACAACGACGAGGGACGACGACGGCAGAGAGCACCGGCGTGCGATGCAAGAGGTGGGGGAGAAAGCCAGCGGAGGAGGGACGAGCCAAGAGGGAGGGGAACAGATGGAACATGCCGCTGGGAAAACCCGGATGGACATTGACGCAGATACAAAGACGCAGAGGAAGAGAGAGACCAGGAACAGGGGGAACACGCGATACTTGAGAGGATCTTGAGACAAAAGCGGATACAGTGGAAGACAAAGGTTAGAGGAAGGGAGAGGGAGAACGGGCCAAATAACGACAGCCGAAGACACGTACAGCATCGCGTTCCTATACTCTTTTCTCGAAGCTGCAATGTTTACAAACAAACCGCCACTACTCGTCTCTTTTGTTTGATTGTAAATTGGTCTTCTCTCGTATACGTGAATGCACCTTTTTGGATGTTACACACATATTTGTTGGTACTGCGTGATTCGTTGCAGAGTCTGGCAATTCCGAAACAAATGAGCAACTGTCAACAACGACGCAATTAGTAGATCATTTCCGCCGCGTATCCAAAAGGAGACACCAGGTTCTTTGATCAGCGTAATTCCGGTTTGAAAAGGGATAGCTGAATGCGCCACTCCGACTGTTGTCAAACATTCAAACACATCCATTTGTGTTTGCCACAGACACTAATTGTATACATCTCATTCTCTTGTCAACACTTCAAGGCTCGACAGTATACAGCAAGTAGTTCCGTACGAGCTTTTAGTGCTACACAGCAAAGAAAAAGAAGTGGCTGATTTCAACTTTACATCTTGATTACTCGACTGAAGATTGACCAACAACAACAGCAACAGCAACAGCAGATCTACCCAGCAACTTGTCAGCCATGTCGACCGTGAACATAAAGACGGAGCCAGCAACAGTAGTAGCAGCAACAGTAGTAGCAGCTGTCGATGTGCAAGTCAAGCTCGAGCCGAGTCTCTCAACTGGTGATATCAAACCCGAGCAGCACACTCCAGACGCCGACAATATAGTCATGCTCAACTCAGACACTGACAATGAAGAAGACAACGATGACAACGATGGCGATGACACCGACCAACACCAGACCACAGAAGCTCCCAAGAATAAACTACAGTGGATATGCAAACATCCTGGATGTGATCGTAGGTTCAATTCTGCTAGTTATCTGGTAAAACATCGACATGAACACAAGCTCCAAACAGAACTCAGTATACATGGAAAGACTTACACTCTGACTCGGCAGTCGTTAAATGATCGATGGCCATGTCCTATTCCGGACTGTGAAATGACATATGCAACAGTTGTTGTTGTGTATAATCATCTACGAACATGCCATGATAGCACTATGAACCAGCCACAACATCGACAGCAGCAGCAGCAGCCTCCAGTAAAGAGGGCTCGAATGATTCATTATTTCCATAATGTGGATCATTTTTATGTGAATGATATACGCTGTGGATACCATAATACGACTGGAGTGTTTATTTGTTATGAATGTAGGTTGGTACCAGAATGTTTACTAGCTCATTTACAACAGAAACATGGATATGATGAGAAGTCGATTGATAATTCTGCTCTACCAGAAAGTGCAGTTAATGCAAATGTCGATCCAAATACTAATCAGCACACTGGCAACTCACATCTCACATCGGCAATTCGCGAGCCATATCAGCAACGTCACAAGGATATAGTTCAAGGCTGGCTTTGTGTTACATCTAACTGTGGTTATTGTGGCTTTACAGCATGTAATAAGAGTGAGCACAAAAGTCGCGTACATCAAGGTAAAGAGATAACAACAGTTCCTGCCCTTATACTTCGCCTTGTGTATGCGAAAATACAAACCTCATGCTTTCTCATTACTCGCATTGACAAAGCAAGCGGTGCCTTCACAACCAGTAATAACGGTCACAGTGAATTGAATGCTCAGGATGAGAATGGTGATGGTATCAGTCAGAATGGGATCGCAGATGAATCAAATCAGAAGCGGCAATGGGTTTGTCAATATCCCAATTGTGGATGCAGTTTCAACTCATCTAAAACACTTAGCGCACATCGACGCGAACACCAACTTGAAGTTGTGGTTAGTGTACACGGTACGACATTCACTCTTACTCGTCAGTCTGTAGATGATCGATGGCCATGTCCAGTTCCAGACTGTGATACAACATACAAAGTAGTTGATGCTACTCGTGCGCATATTCAATGCATTCACAGCACATCAATGAGACAAAAACGTACGAATATGGAGCATGATATTGATCAGCAGCAGCAATCTATCAAAAGGAGACAACCTATCATTCATTATTTCATTGATGTAGATAGTTTTTATTTGAATGGAGTTCGCTGTGGCTATCATAATACGACTGGGGTGTTCATATGTCACGAATGCAGGTTGGTTCCGGAATGTCTTCTCACACACTTGCAAAAGAAACATGGATACAATGAAAAGTCAATTGATAATGCAATTCTGCCAGAAAGTGTTAGGACTACTGGAAGTGATCCCAATATTAATCAGCATACCAGCAATCCGCATATCGCAGCAGCAATTAGCCAGCCATATCAACAACAGCATCCAGACATTGTTCAAGGTTGGCTGTGTGTTACATCCAACTGCGGATATTGCTGTGCCACTAAAGGGTCTAGAAAACATCATCAGTATATGGAACACAGAGGTAAACAACCATCGACGGTGTCTGCTCTTGTACTGCGATTGCTTTATGGGAAAGCACAAACTTCAGGCTTTCTCATTACTCAGTTGGACACAGCCAGCAACAACAGTGTCAATCCAGATAACTCAATGAATCAGTATAATACCGAGAGTGAGGACGAAGAGGACGTTGAAGTAGAAATTAGTGACACTAGTGATGAGGACGATATCTATTCACCAGAGATAGACACAGTATCTGCAGAGTCTCCACCATCCCAGCTACAGCAACCTCAACCACAATCTCAACCTCAACCTCAACCACAACCTCAACCTCAACCTCAACCACCATCGCAGTATAACATATTTAATATGCCGCTACCTGATGATCCTGAGTTCTGGCGTCTTTTAAACGGTTCATAATCTGTAAATTAAACTATTACCACACTCCAAGCTACTCCTTTATAATTGAACATTGTCTCCAACTCCAGGTACCTTTTCTGTGAAGAGAGCTTCGACATCCACATCCAAACACTACAAAATTCAAACACTTTCAAAACAAGCTACTATGCCGCGTGATAAGGGTAAAGCTGCTGTCGATGCTACTCAACAACAGGCATACGCTCAGCAACAGCAGTCATCGACTGGAGCACCTCGAGCGCAGCTACCTGTATGGCTGCACTGCAATCAATGTTTCTACTATCCACAGCGCTCCAACGACATTGACTACAACGGTAGTAACGAGGCTTCTTCAATGCATCAACAACATCAACAGCAGCAGCAACATAGACATCGGCCAAAAGGCTTCTTTGTAACTGATTGTGGACATGTTTTGTGTAGCTCTTGCAAACCCTCACCTCCAGACAAGTCCTGTCCCATCTGCAACTCAGCCAACATTGACATCGAACCAGTCGAGACTCTCGACTTTGCAGCGTTCTTCAACCCGACAAGTCATGCAATTGAGCAGTTGATTCAGATTGATAACTTTCAGCAGTCGAATACAACCGCATTGATTCATCTTTTGATGTCAAAGAATGCACGGCAGAAGACTGCATTGAAGAAGGCAAAAGAGGCAATCAATCAGAACCAGGAGCTTAAGCGCAAGTTGGATAATGCTGAACGTGAAAATGAACGATTAAGAGCGCGTTTGGCAGCAATGGACTATCGGAACACTGGAAATGGTGCTGCTGCCTCAGCTTCAATGACAGATCCTCAGCAGTTAGCATCGAGAGCACCGACTAGCATAATGTCAAACGAGGTTGATGTTGCAGCTTTGGCGGCAGTAAATGGCGCGCTGTCAAGTTCTGGTAGTGTTTACAGCTCGCCTTCACGTCACATACAGCAGATGTCTATCAATGAGCAACAGTTTCATCAACATCATCAACACCATCATCAACATCAGCATCAGCAGCAAGCTGAATCACCAACATTGACACAGACTTCATTCGCTCAGCAACTGTCCAGTGGTAACGTCGATAATGGACAGTTCCATGCACCGAAGCGTCGCCTGTTTGAACGCGATTCCGGTTCCCCAGCAGATACAACACCATCACGCATTCCAATCACAGATATTCCCACATACTTTGTTCCACCGCGCTTGACTTGTCAATCTCCAATGACACCGCCACCGCCACCACCACCACCACCGCCACAACTATCGATATCAATGGCCCCGATCAATCGTCCACCAGTGTCTCCATCTGCATTCACTGACATTCTCCCATCCACGCAGCCTCAGATACGCACGCGTCAGTTGACGATGCAGCCGCGTCAACCGCGTCAAAACCTCTTCACGCGATATCAGTATCAATCTGACGACTCGCCATTTGGCCATCCGTCGCCATTCTCGAGCCCCATGCGCGGCTCAGTGCCGCCGCATGTTGGAAACTCGCGTCACTTCACACAGAATTCGGCGGCATCTGTCGCAGGAGCAAGTCCTTTGATATCGTCGGCCATGTCCATGATTGATCAAGGAAGCAGCCAAGACTGGGTGGCAGACACGCGCGCTCGTCTATCGACACAGCTGCCATCCATGAACCGCAACCGTATCGGGACCATCCGCAAGCCGTTGTACGACACGCGCGCTCGTCTATCGACACAGCTGCCATCCATGAACCGCAACCGTATCGGGACCATCCGCAAGCCGCTGTATTAATTCTTTTCTTTTCTTTCTTACTACCACCGCCTCGGTTGTCGCGCTTTCGGATCTACTCACCGTAATTTTTTTTTACTTTACTTTTTTTCAAAACCTCCCGTTCTCCCTCGGATCGTGTTCCAATCGACAGCGACAACGACGACGGCAACGACGACGATGAAGGTGACGACGAGAGCTCTGAGCGCAGCAGCAGGCGGCAGCGGCAGCACCGGCGGTTTGTGGCAGAAGATCCGCACGCGTCTTCAGCTGAGTCCATACTGGCAGCCAACTTGGTTCGACACCACCAAGTACCGCCAGCCAGCACCTTCCGAGCTGCCACCGTACGAACGTCCTCTCACTCCAGCCTCTAACATCCACGACAACTACTACTACAAGCGCGACGTGCGTCGCAACTTCCCAGCCTCTGTTGCTTATACTCAGACTGAGGTTGCGCGTTTGATTGCGCCAGAGGCTGCTGAGGCTTTGGCCCAGCCAGGTGCTGCTCCAGTTATTGCTGACGCTGCATTGTCTGGCCAGGTTGGCGGTCCATCACAGACGTCGGCCACGGCTGCCGCTGCTGCTGCCACGAGTGTTGCGACGGCTGCTGCCACCAACGCTTCGGCGCCGGTGCCAGTTGAGCTGACCATCCAGGCTGCGCTGGAGGCAAAGGGTGCATCTCCAATTTACACTGCCGAGAACTTGCCACCGTTCGCACCATGCAATCCAGGCTGGCGGAAGCCAAACCAGTGGCGTCTCAGCGACTTCCAAGAGAAGAAGGAGGATGACGTTTACTGGCCAGTTTACCTTGTCAAATAAATCAGTAAGTAAAAAGTTCTCTTTAATTAACGAATAATGGTTACTTGAGGATGGGTGTGTTTAAGGAACGAGACGGCGGGCTGCGCTGCGCTGAGCACCGGCTGGAGCAGACGCTTGTCCCTGTGGACCCAATCCCATATGCGCAGCTGGTGTCGCGCCGATCAAGCCCGCCTCGATATCAGGGCGATCGAACTCGGCATCCTCAGCCAGGATGGCCTCAAAGTCATCGCTGAAGGCCATGTCATCGTCAAAGTCAAAGTCATCCACTTTTCCTTGGTTGGAAGCCGATAAAGCAGCGGACTGGGATGGCTGCCAGCTAGCCTGGTCAATGCCAGTCGGAACCGGCCCCATAACATTGGCCTGCGAAGTCAAGGTGGACGGCGGCATAGGCACATTAAAGTTGAGCTGGGCAGGATTCGTTGGGATCGGCGGTGGCTTCGAAATGTCGATGCTGTCAGCTGAGCGGATGAGCATCTTCTCATCCATATCCGGCAACGGAATGGCCTTAACCTTGATGATTTGGCGCAGGTAGTTCTTGTCATAGAGGCAGTTGCCAAGGGCATCGCCAAACATGCGCAAGCAACGCTTCGTGGCATCCGTGACAGCCTCCTTCTTTGCCTTCTCGAATCCCAGCGCCTTGGACTTGACGTTTTCAATCGATCCAAATCCGACGTCTTCGCGGAATGAGCCGTTGGCCAGAGTGACTCTCACAATGCAGCTGATGCCAATGTTGTGGTTGCCATTCTGGTTCATGTCACAAAAGTCATCGCGCATACACATGATGCGGGAAGACCAGCCATCAAATCCAAAGATGTCATTGGCCAGGTTAAAGACGCGGAAAGACTCGAGGTACATGAGCTTTTGGCCGCCTGGCGCCGGACGCGATGCAAGCATCTCGGGACCCAGGCGACGGCGCAGCAGGACACGGATGCGAGCACGCTCACCCTCACTAAAGCCACTTGTGGCTTCAGAAGAACCGGTTCCAAGACGCTTGTGCATATCGAGCGTATGGTCCTCTGGCAGCTGCGAGTCGTCTGGCACTGGCACCAGCGACAGATTATCATTGCCACGAATCAAAGTCAGCGAGTCAAGGGGCTGCACCTTCTCAGCCGAAATACGCGCAATTCGCTTGAGGAAGGCCTTGTCATAAACAATGTTGCCCATTGCGTTTCCAAACGTCCGCAACGCGCGTTTCAGCGCATCCGTAACTGACTCCTTCTTTGCCTTCTCAAAACCTTGCGCCTTGGAGCGAATATTCTCAATCGAGCCATATCCAATATCTTCGTGGGACTGTCCACCTGGGAGCGTGATTCGCACCACGCACGACACGCCAATATTAAATGCATTGTTGATCATGTCGCAGTAGTCGACCGTGAGCTCTACAATTTGAGAGGACCAGCCGTCGAAGTCAAAGAGCTGGTTGGCGGTGTTGATGGCACGCCAGCCTTCGAGGTAGCTGAGACGCTGGCCACCTGGAGCAGGACGAGTCGCGAGAACCTCGGGACCGAGGCCACGACGCAGGCGGTTCGCGAGATGGGTACGATCGGCTACTTCAAAGCGGTACGAAGGAGTGAAGACAGCGTCAGCGTTGGAAGTTGGCATCGCGCCGGATGCCACAACTGCCATATTATTCATCTTTGGATACGACTACTACTGCTACAGTTGTTGCTGCTGTT
>MU603111.1:0-10531 GCA_025201865.1 Ramicandelaber brevisporus
GGGCAACATTGCGTCGAGCGAGATGGCGCACGACCTGGTGGACGAGGTCGAGAAGCTGGTGGACGCGTCGAACCCGTACATCCGCAAGAAGGCGGCATTGTGCGCGCTGCGGCTGATCAAGCGCGTGCCCGAGCTCGACGACGGCTTTGTGCGCCGGTCGCTGTCGCTGCTGAACGAGAAGCACCACGGCGTGCTGCTGACCGGGTCGACGCTGATTGCCGAGCTGTGCGAGACGAATCCGGAGATGCTGGCGAGCATGCGCGGCATGGTGCCGGTGCTGACGCGGCAGCTGCGGACGATGCTGTCGCCGGGCTACGCGGCCGAGCACAGCGTCGGCGGCATTGCCGACCCGTACCTGCAGGTCAAGCTGCTGCGGCTGCTGCGCGTGCTGGCGGCCAACGACGCAGCCACGACCGAGGCCATCAGCGAGATTCTGACGCAGATTGGCACCAGCACCGACTCGACGAAGAATGCCGGCATGGCGGTGCTGTACGAGACGGCGACCGCGATTCTGGCCATCCCCAGCGACGCGGCGCTGCGCGTGCTGGCCATCAACATCCTCGGCAAGTTCCTGGCCAGCAAGGACAACAACGCGCGCTATGTGGCGCTCGCCACGCTCGGACAGGCGGTGGTGACGGAGGCATCGGCCGTGCAGCGCCACCGCGCCACCATTGTGGAGTGCCTGCGCGACCCGGACATTTCGATCCGGCGCCGCGCGCTGGACCTGTCGTTTGCGCTGATCGGCGAGGGCACGGTGCGGCAGCTGGTGCGCGAGCTGCTGTCGTTCCTGGAGGTGGCCGATGCCGAGTTCAAGCCGGCGATGACGGCGAAGATCTTTGCGGCGGCCGCGCAGTACGCGCCGAGCCGGAGATGGCACATTGACACGCTGGTGCGCACGCTGCAGCTGGCCGGCGCACATGCCAGCGACGAGGACCTGAACGGCTTCCTGCTGCTGGTGGCCAACGAGCCCGACCACCAGGCGTACGTGGTGCGGCGGCTGTACGTGTCGCTGGGCAGCACCGAGGCGCTTGCGCAGGAGGGTCTGGTGATTGCGGCGCTGTGGTGCATCGGCGAGTACGGCGAGCTGCTGCTGCAAGCGGCTCCGCACGGCAGCGGCGACGACGCGGCAATGGCGGCGCCGATCACGAGCGTGCAGGTGGTGACGCTGGTGCGCACCGCCATGAAGAGCGCGTTTGCCAATGCGAATGTCCGCCAGTACGGGCTGACGGCCGCCGCCAAGCTGACGACGCGCTTTGTCGACACGGCTGCGCAGACGCTGCTGCAGCGGCTTGTTGCCGAGTACGCGACCAGCATCGACGTCGAGCTGCAGCAGCGCGCCGTTGAGTTTGCCAAGCTCGGCACCACCGAGTTTGTCGGGCTGCGGGCCGGTCTGCTCGAGCGCATGCCTGCGCCAGAGTACAAGGGACCGGACCAGGTGGCCAGCATCCTCAACCCGGCGGCTCGCGCTCGCGCTCACTTGCCGCGCAACACCGCCGACGCCGACGCCGTGGAAGTGCCATCCGCCAAGCCTGGTGCTGCTGCATCGACCGCAGCGGCGCGCAGCGACATGGACCTGCTGATTGATCTGATGTCCGACGACGCCGCACCGCCATCCACGCCAGCTGCTCCTGCCAGCGGCTCGTCTCCATCATCCGGTGGCGGAAGCGGCGGTGGCCAGACGTCGATCAACTCGCTGCTCGATCTGCTCGGCGGCGCATCGATCTCGTCGTCCAGCGCAGCAGCAGCAGCAACAGCCGCAGGCTCTCCGCCGGCCGCAGCCAGCGCATCTGTCGCCGAGAAGAGCATCTACAGCAAGCACGGGCTGAGCGTCACGCTGCGCAAGCTGAGCACGTCGAGCGCCGACCAGGCATCGATCACAGCGGTGTTCCAGAACACCGGCGACTCGTTCCTGTCCGACATTCTGCTGCAGGTTGCGGTGCCGCGCTCAATGAAGCTGCAGCTGCATCCGGCCACCGCCAACGCACTCCCCGCCGGCAGCGGCACAGCCTCGCAAGGCATGTCGATCTCGCATCCCCCGAACGCTGCCATCCGGCTGCGCATCAAGCTGGCCTTCTCCGTCGACGGCCAGAACCACGACGAGCTGATTAACTTCGATGGCTTTTAATTATTACTTTATTGTCCTTAACTATCTAACTGACGTACCCCTTTATCATTAAGTCTCCACCACCACTGGCACTTTCACTGTGGCAATTTCGCCTCGAGCTGGTTCGCTCATTGTGGCTTCAATCACATTGCCCGGATACACTGGTCCTGTGCCAAGTGGTGTTCCCGTCAAAATAACGTCGCCTGGCTCTAGAGTCATCACTTTACTCACCATTTCCACGATCTCTGACACTCTTAGCACCATATCCTTGGTCGACCCACATTGCTTGATCTCGCCATTCACTGTCAAGCAAAGCTCTAGATTATCTGGATCCGAAACAGCATCCTTCGGGATGAACTCACTAACTGGCGTAAATGTATCGTAACTCTTTGCCGCTGTCCATGGTATACCGTTCTTGCGAGCCGTTTTAACCAGGTCACCGGCGGTCATGTCAAGGGCCAAACAGTATCCAGCGATGTAATCAAATGCATCGGTGCATTCGATATTACGAGCACGACACCCAACCACAACACCAAGCTCAACTTCGTGGAGTACAGTTGTGCCATCTGGACACTCGACACAAGCATCTGGACCAGTTGTGTAAGTTGTAGTTGGCTTGAGGAAGAAGCAGGGCTCATCCGTGTTTCCATGTGGCTGATGATAGTTGAATGCCATAGCCACAATTTTCTTTCCGTGTGTTACAAAATTGCGAGCAATGGAGGTATCCACGGCGGCACTGTCATGATGATGACGATGATGGACATCCGATTTCTGAACAGGGATGCTTGCTGGTAACATCTCTTCTACGCAGTTTCAAAAATTAAGTAAAAAAAAATACACAGTGAATGATCAAGGGAGGGTAAATACTAGGCACGAAACACGAAAAGGATCCTCATGCAGCATTGTCGAGCTAGTACGCAGTCGAGCACGTTCACTAGCCGAATTGGAAAAAAAAGGGGGAAGAGAAAAGATTGGAGTCAAACTGTTGGACTGCCGAGCTGCTGAGCTGTCAAAGCACGTTCAATGCGGATTGTGTGTAGTCTTCAAGAGGGCATTTGGCCTGGGTGTTCCTGACACTGACATTCTCTCTCTCAGCGAGTGGCTTTTTTGAAATCGAGCAAGGAGGAAAGGGGGAAAGGAGGGGGGGGAGCTTGAGATCCCTTAGCCTGCTTGCACGCACACCCCTACTTCGACTCTTTCTTTTTTTGTTTCTGACGTCTCATATACCAGGATGACAGCTGAAGACCCTGTCGAGATGGTGCTAGCAGCAGACGCACCGGACAGTGCCGTGCTAGCGACCATTACGACGCCAAAGGCACCGGTTGTTAGCAAACTTGGCAGCACATCAGCAACTGGTGACAACGACAACGGCGACAACGATGTCGAGCAAACTGTAGAGGAGATTGAGACTGTGAAAGCAGACAGTGACTCGGCGGAAGTGGCTGCAGCCGCCGCCACTCTTAGTCGCCTTGCTATCGAGGGCGAAGTTGACGAAGACGAAGCCAGCATCATTGCAAATCCACAGCTTTCGACCTTTGAAAAGCGCATCCGCATCACTCGCCGTTTGCTACGAGCAGCATCGTCTGGTGCAACAAAGTCAGTTCGCGATATACTCAACGTTGCTCGTGGAGAATACATTGATATCAATGGATTTGACGCTGGCGAAGATGATGAATCGAGAACAACTCCTCTGATTTATGCAGCGAGCTTTGGATATGACGAAATTGCACGGCTATTGCTTGAAGCGGGAGCTGATGTAAACACGTCGGATGCACATGGATGGACTGCACTGATGTGGGCGTCGAATAATAATCATCATGCAGCGGTTAGATTATTATTGGAACACGGTGCAGATTCATCAAAGAGGACAGCGACTGGTAGAACAGTGTTGGATATCATCAACCATAGTGCTGCAGCTGACAGACATCGATTGTCGTTAACTGCATCTCCAGCGGATTTGGCAGCCGCAGCCACAGCAATGCTGAGTGGAAGTCGAGAGCATACTGGACACGACTCGTTGGAACACTTGAGATTGCTGGAATTATTGGTGGGCAATGGAGTGTTAAAATCAGGCAATACTACTAATAATAATCGAGATTCATTTATTAGTTATACGAGTGGTCAATTAAGGTCGCCGCGCAGCAACAGTTCATTCAGTCCAGCTATGCCAATGGGACTCGGAATCACAACTTCAATCACTCAACATCTATTGGGTGATTCACATCAGCAACAGCTGCATTTGAGAAATGGCGATGCACTTGGTCTTCTTCAAAACAGCTCCGCAATGAGCAGCAGCAGCATCGGAGGAGACAGTCCCGATCTCGAAGCAGCTGATCCCGATTTCAACTGGTCGTCCTGTGAGCCAGACCAGATGTTTGTACTATCGCCTGCAGATTTACCACGTATTCTCAATGCAATAGTAACAGATATCAATCCCAATTTACGGCTGAGAGATAAAGGCGAAGAAAAGTATATTCCTGCAAACTTACTATTTTTGGGAGCTAGATTTGCATTTCATTACACTTCTCATGAGTTTATGCATCAGTTATTAGAGCAGGCAATGGTTGAGATTAATAAATCTATTAGAGAGCATAATAATGATCAGGGCTTATTAACATTTTGGATGGCTAATCAAGTTCTGCTATTATATTACCTAAAACGAGATAAAACCATGATATCGGCCACAGCAGACAGTCAAGTGCAGCTGATTGAACTGATACATTCTACATATAGACTACTGGTTAAGAGTGCACAAACTAGCATAAACAGAGTGCTAAATCGATCATTAATTAATCATGATGCATTGCCTGAATTGTTGATGGATGTTAAATTTCAACCATCCGCAGCATCACTTGACAAAATGAAGAGAGAAAAGAGGAAGAGTTTATTCTTCTTTGGAAATAACAATCACAATAACAACAATCACAATAATAGTGAGGCCGGTTCAATTGATGCAGCTATTGCAAATGCAGCAGTTATGATGGAGGGCGGAAGTAGGAACTCTAGCATTGTACCTGCAGCTGCACCATTATCACCAGATTCATGGAACAGTCAGAATGCAGACACAGTTTCATCTCCGCATTCACCTCGAAACTTCTTTGGATTCATGTCATCTCGTCCATCCATTGTTGGAAACTCACTGAATGGAACATTGAGTAAGCATCAACAACAGCAACAGCATGGATTCATGTCATCTCGTCCATCCATTGTTGGAAACTCACTGAATGGAACATTGAGTAAGCATCAACAACAGCAACAGCAACAGCAACAGAATCAAAGCAGTAAACCTCAGTCATTGCAGCCAAATAAAATTGGAATAAAATTACTAACAATGGAGATTGAATCAACATTATCAATATTAAAATCGTGCGATATCCATAAATCAATGGTTAATTCAGTTATATCTCATTTGTTTTACTACATATCAGCTCAGTCATTCAATCAGATTATAACTAGTAATGAGCTGTGCTGTAGATCAAGGGCAGTTCAGATTAGAATGAATATAACTCAACTAGAAGATTGGATCAGAGTACGCAGTTTACCTACAGCCATAACTCTTCAGCACTTGGAGCCACTGATTCAACTGCTACAGCTGCTCCAATGTATATCATCAATTAAAGATACTCAGAGCTTATTGGATGTATTGGATAGATTTGATAGAATTAACCCACTGCATGTTAGATCGATTCTGGATAACTATAGATATGAAACTGATGAAGAGAGAATACCCAACGAAGTTGTTGAATTTATGAAGGCAATTGCTGAAGAGGTTGAGGAGAGACAAAGAAGACTAAAGAGCATCAGCACTGCCCCCAATACTGCCTCGCTAATCCCTAAAACGCCATTGACATCCACTATTAATTCCAGTGGAATACCCATCACCCCTGCCACATCTCTAACTGGCGATACTCCTACAGTGCTAATCGGTGAGCCTTCAAGTGGAAGAATTGCAGAGAGAAGAAGCAATGACATTCACAGAGCAATGGGCCATGCCACAGCTGCAATTCTGGCTGCTCAAAGTACTCACACCAGGCAATACTCACTGCCTATCGTAGCTTCTTCAGCCACTGAAATGATTCCTCATTTGCAACTAACAACTGCAGCCAATGGCAACATTCCATCAAATATTGTATCCGCAGCAGCTGAAATGCTGTATTCAAGTTCAGCCGCAAGCACTCCGAGAGCATCTGTAATGTCAACAACCCAATATCAGCTGCACCATCAGACTTCACGTCCAATATCACTGGCTGCGACTGTAAACCCTTCCATATCAATGTTGGCCAGACGTGCTTCAGTGCAGATCCATAAAACTCAGCCATCCATCACCTCAAATGTACATTCCATTCTAAACAGTACTGACCCCATTGTGGCAGCTACTTCTGGCAGTCGAACCAGCGGTAGCAGTGGCGGCGGTGGTGGTGGTGGTGGTGGTGGTGGTGCTAATGGCGGAAACAATAGTGGAAGTGGACCAAGCATCATTTTAGCACCATCTCACGCTAGGAGAGTTGCTCGAGAGCTAAGCGCAGTATCGCTCAGTCCAGATCCGCAAACTGTTCAGCAAATCAAAGTACAGCATCAGCGCCAGCAGTCAGTCTCAGTCTACCCTGACGGCTACACTCTCCCTTCAGCTGCGTACGCGACATCGCTCGATGCAGTGATGCTTCGGTTCACTGCTCGGCTGGGCACACCTGCAGAAGACATGTCACGTAAGCTGGATGTTGACACCATTCTGCCTCCGCCTGTTCCTGGTCCCCGAGAATTGCTTGCATTCTGGCGCGCCGAAGGTATCTGTGCCGGACGGACATCTGAATCAACTGGCATAAAGTCGCCTGCCAGCAGTGTTGCCAGCAGCAGCTATCCATCCAGCGAACACAGCGGTGGTAGAGCACGACCGCTAGTTACCGGCATAGTTCCAGCCATTCCCGAAGAGTTTCTGGCACAGTTAAACTCTGAGCCTCCCTCTCCTTATGTTGACCCTATTCCTTAACTCACACCTAATCCGTTCGCTTTTTGTATTTAATTATTATTATTTTAATAAAAATGGCAATTAGCTTCATAAAAGGATAATAGAGTATTAATAATTTAATTGTTATCCATAAGTAATAAAATTGCTAGTGTGAGAAGTGTTGCTGTTGCTGTTGTTGTTGTTGTTGTTGTTGTTGTTGTTGTTGTTGTATTGAGGTGGCTTGGTTACACCATCAACATCAACAGGTTCAAATACCTGGTTTCCACCTTCTTCCACCAACTTCTGCCTCTGTTCTGGAGTAATTGGACCGTGGTTGAACTTGCACAAATCTCCAGAAAATGCACAGCTGCGTCGAATATGGTAATAGTAGCACGGTTTCATTGAGAACTCGTGTGAAAAGATGCAACTGTCTCCATAATTACAGTGTCCAGATTTGATGTACTTGCACAGTCCCGCCATCTTTTGACGATGCTGTCCATTTGAGTTGCCGGTTTCAGCATTGCTTTGGTGAGGTGCTGCACCGTTGTGGGGCTGGTGGCCAAATTGCTGGTGGGTGTCTTTGCGGAACTTCTTGCGGGAACGCTTGTCAAACTGCCGAGTTTCGCCGGCAGTATAGCTGGCAAGTAGTGAATCAAAGTCATCAGCTTCTGGAGGACCGGGTGGCAATGGACGCTGGGGCATCTGCCGTTGCGGTGGCTGCTGTAATTGAGGAGATGTTTGGGTCATAGAGGGACCACCCATTAACATTTGCATGGAGAATCCAGGTGCTGGCTGTTGCTGTAGTTGTTGTTGCTGTTGCTGTTGTGGTGGTTTTGGTTGCTGAGGTTGGTGAGCTGGTGAGGCTTGCTGGATTGGTGCACCAGTCTCTGCACTCTCCATTGTCCTTGAGTTTGGTTCCATCGATGGCGCTGACGCAGTAATTTCACCTTGCTCTACTTCCTGATCAATATCTACTAGTTTATGCTGATACTGAGGAGGTCTCGCCATCTGCTGTTGTTGCTTAGCAAATCCGGTTATTATCTTTGCATCGTCATCTACCGCACCATCCCACTGATTTGCAAACCGCATTTTACGCTGTGCATTGCGGCTCAATGGCGGCAATTTAACCGGTGACGATACATCAGCCATTGGCCCTCTGGGTGGTCTGTGAGCCAACGGAGTCTGTGGAGCTATGGCTGCGGCGCTTTGGATGGCGGGTTGAGGCGAATGCTGAGGCGGGGGAGCTGGTTCGGCATCAAACTCTGGGGGTGCTGGACGCTTCAATGATAGTCCATTCTGGTCTGTTGGAGTTGATTGTTGACGTGGCTGGGGTTGCTGCAGCTCAGTCTTTGGTTTGACTGGCGTCACAATAGCAGTTGGTCTCAGCTGAGCAACTGGAGACCGAGTCTGACCAGTGACTTCACTCTTGACACTGCCTACAGTCTTGGGTGATGTCGAGACAGCACTTGCAGAGGCCTGCTGTTGAGCTTGCTGTTGAGCCTGCTGTTGAGCTTGCTGTTGAGCTTGAGCTTGAGCCTGCTTCTGTTGCTGAGCTGCATTCTCGCGAGCCTGCATCAACTGCTTAAGCAAATCAATGGAGCTTGGTCCAGCCTGACCAGGACTCCTATTGGCAATCTGCTGGTTCATTGTACTGGCCAGCATCGGATTCCGAGCAGGAGTTGAAGCAGCGCCAACAGTTGTTGAAGTAGCGCCAGCAGTGACAGAAGCAGTGGCAGGATTGGATGCGGTGGGAACAGGTGGTCTAGTCATTTTCCCAAAGCTAAATGAGAATTTGGGCATTGCTGGAGCTATGGCAGCTGGTACTGCTGGTACTACTGCTGCTGCTGACGCAGGTCTTGCCTGGGCAGTTGGCAGTGCCGATTGTGCGACAGAAGAAAAAGAGGCAGTTGCTTGACTTGAGGTCACACTCTTGCTTGGTGCAGCAGAGGAAGTGGAGGAAACCTCGTTCGTGCTCGTCACCACCACCCCAGATGAAGGAGCGGTAGAAGCACCAGATGACGATGGCGACGACAAAGTATTCGGCGTATTTGAGTCCATAGCCTTTATTGACAGTGACAAGTCAAGCAATAAGCAACAAGCAACAAGCAACAAGCAGCAGCTAACAACTAACAGTAGCAACAGTAGCAGCTAGCAAGTGGTATGAACCTAGTTTGCCGATCTTGCAAGAAGAGTTGACCTTCAAAAAAATAATTTTTTGATACACTTTTTTCCAGCGATAGCGACAGTGGCGAAGTTAGAGGTTTACACCACACACACACTTACACACACATACACTCACACACACATCACACATCACACATACACACACAAAACGTCTTAATCTATCAGACGCGTCTGCAGCTTGATCACACTCATAATAATGGCTACGCTGGAAGCTCTCGAGACAAAGATTGCCGACGAAAGAAACGGCTACACTTCGCTTGTCCAAGATCAAAACAACGCCATCTCTGCCCTCCAGGCTCTGAAGGCACAGCTGAACGAGAACCAGATGGTTCAAAAAGAATTCAAAATCCTCGCCAAACAGCACGCAGCAGCAGCATCGAGCGGCGAGCCAGAGCCGGCCGTTTACAAGCTGATTGGACCAGTGCTGGTTAAGCAGGATAGAGCGGAGGCTGTTATCAATGTGGACAAGCGTATCGAGTTCATTCGGGCAGAGATTGACAAGGCGGAAAACAAAATTAAGCAATGCCAGGATAAGGTGGAGAAGAAGAGAACGGAGATTGGTGCATTGATGCAAAAGGCAGAGAAACTGAAGTCGCCAGCTTAATATTTATCTTTAATGGAAATGCATGTAATAATTATTGTCCCAATACTAATGAAGCAATAGTATTAATAAAAAACGGTAGTTATTAGAGCGAGGTGGGAGGGGTTAGTTTGGATGCGAGCTGGCCAATCTGGACAGCCAAGTCAACTTGAGCTTGCGATGCACCAACATTTAGAGCGCCGACCATGTGGCCACGAAGCTGAGGAGACACATTGAGAGGCACGAGGCCAGCTACAACCACTAGTTCAGTCTCCACGGCATTCAAGATGGTTTCGTCTGAGAGGAGGTGTCCGTATTGATCTTGAATAATGAGTTCCATAAGATCTGGCGATGCTGATGTTAGTCTCGAGCGTAATTTCTGCGAATGGCGCTCATAGACTTGGTCAAACAGAGCACTGCCACGGTTTCGGATACCTTCAATCTTCTGAGACGTCATTTCATGCAGAGGCAATCTAATTTGCTGAGGAGCCACAGTGTCATCAAAACACGCCTTGAACTCAACCAAGCCATTGATTGCACGTGGATATCCGGCAATGGATGAGATTTTAAGCAAAGCTTCGCCGATCCTAGCCACTGTGGTCTCTGTTAACGGGCCATTCTCAGCAGCACGACCGACGAGCTGGGTGATGCCGGACGGGTGGTTTGCACAGGCAACTGCGGCAACGGCGAGGACGAGAGCAAGGTCGCTGTGGGCGAG
>MU603112.1:0-19959 GCA_025201865.1 Ramicandelaber brevisporus
GCTAGCCCTATTTTTGTGCATGGAGCCTCATAGTTGTTTGAAACTGCATGTTTAATCAAAAAGGTTGAAACAGTCGTGGTGGATAGGTGGTTGGCGGAGTTGCTGTGTGCGATTGTTGTTGTTGCTGTTGCTGTTGCTGCTGGTTTCCTTGTGCAGTGGTCCGATTGATAAGAATGTACTGAGCAATCGGACGACGGCTGCCAATCCCACAGAACATCCAATCTATAGCACTGGGCTTGCTGCTGTCTCTGTTCCGGTTGTTCATCATACTTGATGTTGTGAATATCAGCATTGGCCGCAATCGACGCCACTCGTTCCCTTCGTTGCTTCTGACCATCACCACAAACCGGAATGGAAACCTTCGACGGATCACCCGGCCCAGTTGTCGCTTAGATTCATTATCGATGCGCTGCTCAAACTCCTCCACCAAACTGCTGTTGAATGTGGCTGCCGCAGACTCCTTCTTTGCCTCAAACTCGGCGACTTCATCTGGCGTCCGCGAGTCCTGTTTGCAGAGTGGACATGTTGCATTGGTGGTTGAGAGCCACGGATCGATGCAGGATGCGTGGAACTTGTGGCGACATGGCAGCGTCCGGACTTGGTCACCAATGCTGAATTCTTCAATGCAGATTGAGCAATTCGTCTCGGTGGAATCATTATCTTCATTCTGCTTGCTGCTGGCCACGATTGGATGACTCGTCAAAGGATCAGATTCAACAGGAACAGACACTTCAGGTGCTTTTGCTGATAGCCCTGTAGTCAATGGCTCAGTAGTTATTGGTGATTTTGGATCAAGTATCGAGTGCATATTGTCGGCATCCAATGTCTGCACTGGAAACCTCGCCGGATCAGTCGTGGGCTGCAGATCTCCCAGTGCATCAGTGTCACCACGTTCCTGGGCAACTCTTCGACGCTCGGCCAAAATAGCTTCCAATAATCCGCGAACCACCGCCTGTTCTGCCTCAGATAGTGGCTGTCTGAACCATAGATAATAAATATACGCTAGAACTATTACTAATCCAAAGAGTACACTCGCAACTGCAATTATAATCATGCCTGAGCTTCTATTCGTACCATTGTTCGACTCGCTAATGACTGGTGATGACTTCAACAGCACATTGCTGACATAGACTTCAGTATATACCACTAATCGGGGATCATTCGCTGCGGTGTTGATATATTTGCGAAGTCTAGACCCAACTTGTTGAGTTACCACAATTATGCCTGGCGATTCTTCCACATTGGTACTGAATGCCAATTCAAACAGACTGTGTGCGTAGCTATCGTTGACTGGAAGAGCCGGATGCAGATATATGCCATCACTAAGCTCGGTACCATTTGCGCCAAATTTCGTCAGTGGATATGGCGGATACAGCACATCAGGGTCGCTCCAGTTCACACGCTTTTTGTCCAGCTGTTCAATTGGCCGATGAGTCTGTGGAATGCTGGCAATCAATTGACTGTTGTTCACCGTGGGGTCATAGTAAACAATGAGACGATGATATCCAAACGCACGCGCATAGGCAATGGATGCACTGAGATCGCCAACAGTGTTTGTGCCAATTGCAACGAGGCCAATATGCGGTACTGAATTACTGCCGAATGCCTCTGATGCGGCCGTAATGGATGCATTTACGGACTCATAGTCGACAAGATTAATGATGGAGCCATATACGAACTGCGCTTTGAGATTCCAACGGGCAATTGCCGCTGTACGGTCGTGAGTCGAATTGACTATATTGGGTACTGAGAATAATGAACTGGGTGAAAGAGTTGGCTGTGGTGATTGCGAAGGTGATGGAGAGGGCGACGGCCGTGGTAGTGATGATGAAAATGCAGGCGATGTTGGTCGTGACGATGAAAATGATGGTGACGGCGCTGGTGACGATGGAACCGGTGTCGAAGTCGGCCGGTGCTGGTAGAGACTGAGGTTGATTCTGAGAAAGACACCGCTGTAGTATATCGCGGTGTCTAAAGAGCCTGCGGACGAGAACATCACAGACATGAGGGTTGATGTCGTAGTCTGAGTCGTTGGCGTTGGCGTTGGCGTTGGCGCCGGCGTTGATGTCGCTTTCGTTGCCACGGAAGATTGTGCATTGGCTGAATGAAGGCTGTTGCAGGCAAACAGAAGCAAGAGTATGAACAATAACATTGAGAATAGTTGAAGACGAAGAAGGCTGTGTAGTTGCTGGAAGGTGTGCCCTGACGAAGAAAGGAACAACAGCTTTTCCCTATCCGCTCATTCACACTTGATGATTATACTCCGATCCAATATTCTTGTGTAACCTCAATCTTTTGCCAAGCCAAGCCACGCTAAGCCAAGTTGCACATGATTTTTCCATTATCAGACTGCATCGAAGCAGTCGAACAATCCACCTTTAATCAACAGAGTCGCTTTGAATAAATCAGCTTTTTAAAAGTAGAGAGTGAGAGTGAAGCGAGGGAATGCAGGCCACATGTTGTGTTTACGGCTGCTTGAATCGAGCAAGGAACTACGGAAGGATGTCAAGCATTCCATTGGACTGGATTGTTCATTGGCAAGCCACGTTTTCCTTCTATTTTTTTTGTCGCTTTTTGCTCGCTGGAGCCGCAAAGTTCGCCAGCTTGTCGGAGATGACTCTGCTTTCGCAACCTTCTCCGCAGAAATAGCACCTGATCTTCTTTTCCACGGCGTCATATAGTGAACGCAGTCTGTAGATCTGAACTGATCAGTAGGTTCAAAGCTACTATTGTGTCGTCAGAATGGGTGGGGCAACCATGTTTTGTATAATATGCGGATATCCGGCTGATTCTCATTATGCACAAGCAAATCCATACGTTGAAGATATAAGTCATCTGGACAATATTGTGGTGCTTCTGAAAGATGGTTCTTTTACTGGTATTGGTAGCACTGATTCAGACGATGGTTTCGGAATAGTAGAGTTTCCAGATGAAACCTGTATTTGTACCATTGACTTTGATGATGAAGACACAGATCGTGGATTTATGATGCATGAAGAATGCTCTTTAGTCCTTCGAGAAATGATGGGTTCAAAAGGCGTAAGTGTTTATAATTGGCTATGTGACAATGTTGAGTACTGCCGCAACAACAATACAATAGATGGTTATTATTACGATGAGTATAAATACAGCTGTCGTGAAGATCAATTCTGGTCCGATCACTTCCCAGATGAAGATGAAGATGACGATGATGATGATGATGATAATGACGAAGAGGCTGATGATTATAAGGACGAAGAAGATGAACGTAAAAAGGTAAACATGGCTCTGTTCTATGCATCGCCAAACATCGATGGCTTTGTTTACAATCAATCAGTGATCGACACAGTTTCAGATACAGAGCCATCAATCCTGAACTTGATCTTTGATCTGGTGATGTTTGACATGTTCATTGACTACAAAGATGTCATTGCCCTGGCCGGTACGAGCAAACAGATGCGTGGGCAGATTGCGAAAGACAACAGATACTGGAAGCGTGTCCACAATTACAGAAAAATGAAATTTGACGAAGATCTCAGCTTTGACCAGATGGTGCAAAAGCTGCATTCGCCAAATGTGATGAAGCGCTCGCGTTTACAGCGCACAATCCAGTACATCCTTGATCGATGCACCGTTAAAAGACGAAAACTGTTGACTGGCGCAAGTTTGCGTCGGTCGAGGTAGGTGCGCGCATCCAGGTTGCCTGGAATTTATTCTAGGTCTGTTTCCCTCACCATCCACTAGTTGTACCTTTTGTTATATTTAAATACGATTAGTTGCCCCAAAACCCGTTCTTTGCAAGACTGCCGGGTGGTCGGCAGTCGACAAAACCGTCGCTTGTTCTGACCCTCCCGAGCGTTGGCGGTTAACACTCGAGGTTTACAACAAAACTGCGTTAGTTATCTTTTAAAATGCAGCATTCAATTACTTGCTTTTTAAAAGAAAATTAGACTTGTTGAATCACCAGCAATAAAAAAAAAGATGCTCTATTGATTCTTGCAATCAGGGGCGGTGGAACGAGACGATTGTACTTCCATCCAATGTTTCGACTGTTTCGCTCGTGTTCTCGCCTTTACACACACAGAGAGAGAGAGAGAATAAGAAAGAGAGGAAATCAATTTATTTTTTGTTTTTCTTTTTGTTTTTCTTTTTACACAGACAGATCGTCTCATCGCTGAACTGCGTAACGAAAACAACCTTCTGCAGCAACACAAACAACAACAGCAGCTTCCTCATCATCGCGTTTGTTTACAAACACACCTCGCCCCCACCCGCACTTTCCATTACTCCAGGGAAGAAAAATGCCGTACAGAATTGAATACGCAAAGTCTCAGCGCTCCAGTTGCAAGGGCGGCAAGTCGTGCACAGACAAGTCGATTAACAAAGGCGAGTTGCGTTTAGGCTCTGAAGCTGAAGTTGGCAGTCATACATCTGTGTATTGGCGCCATTGGAGATGCGTAACTGGAAAGCAGCTGCAGAACCTTCAGGAAGCCCATGGCGACGACGTTGAATCCATTGAAGGTTTTAGTTCATTGTCTGCGGAGGATAAGGATAAGGTTCGTTTGGCTGTGTCGTCTGGTGTCAATGCTGATTTCGTGGAGGTTGAGAAGCCACCAAAGACTAAGAAAGCGCCAGCTGCAAAGAAGGCAAAGAAGGACGCTGTTGACGTTGATGCTGATGCTGGTGTTGATGCTGGTGTTGAGGGTGAGGAGGATGGTGGTGCTACTGCGGAGGATGAGGAGGCTGAGAAGCCGGCTCCAAAGAAGCGTGGTCGTCCACCCAAGAAGGCTGCTGATGTTGAGGAAGGTGGCGATGATGAAGTTAAGCCACCGCCGAAGAAGCGCGGCCGTCCACCAAAGAAGGCTGTCGAGGCTGAGGAGGGGGCTGAGAGCGCCGAAGCTCCAGAGCCAAAGAAGCGTGGTCGTAAGCCAAAGGCTGCTACCGCTGCTGCTGAAGATGGCAATGGCGATGCTGCTGGTGCTGCTGCTGAGGCTCCAGCACCAAAGAAGCGCGGTCGCCCACCCAAGAAGGTCGAGGCTGTAGTTGAGTCTGATTAAACTTATATAAAAACAAAAGATAGCACTCTCTGTTATGTCTAGTTTGTTGCCTTTACTCCACTAGATGTCCTTAGCTCATCAACTTGGTATTCTTCTCCCATTTGTTGTACCATTTCGTATGTCTTTAATCTTATTGAATTCGAAGAACAGGTGACATTGACCTGAGCTTATCTCGATTTACACATCTCGCACCTGTTTGCACTTGAGGTGTTTAACAATCGCTCGTTTCTCTTTTTATTAAAGTCTGTAAAAATATCTATAGCATGTGCTCGAACCGACTGGCGGACAGTGGTGCCACAAACGAGATGAATGGCGACTGGGAAACATCTGGATTGGATGTATCCAATGGGCACGAATGGAATGTGTTTCCAGCTGTGCTAGTGAGACGAATGATTACAACACGTTGATTATTGGGATTGGTTTGATTGCAGAAGGTGTTTGGACTGCGATTGTAGTCGCGTACTTTTTTGCCTTCAGCCTATCTCTTTCTTTGCACTCTGGATTCCTGATATTGCCGCTCATGAGCGTGCACGCGCGGGGGAACTTGAACAAATAGCCCGAGAGATGGAAAATTCACTACCAGTTTTCTCTCTCTTTCTCTTTCTCTTGTTCTTGTTCTCTCTTTCTTCCTGGCTTTCAGACATATTGACCTCCTTGCCGATCCTTCTCTCCGCTCCCTGTTTCCCTTTCAACTTTACAGCCAGCAGCAGCAGCAGCAAAAGCAAAAGCAACAGCAAAAACAAAAACAACAACAACAAACAACACCACAACAAAAACAACAAACACAACAACAAAAAAAAACCACACGCCGTAATCAAAAACAACAACAAAAGCAGCAGCAATAACAGTAACAACGCTTTCCTTTTTGCCGCTCTGATCCTTCAACTCTCTCACATCAGCAGTAACAACAACACAGCAACCACAACAATAGTAAACACAGTAACATTAACATGGCAGCTCGAACTCAGCTTGCTCGCGAGTACAAGATAGTCGTTGTTGGCGGTGGTGGTGTCGGCAAAAGCGCCTTGACAATCAGCTATATCAGCGCAATCTTCACAAATGAGTACGATCCCACCATTGAGGACAGCTACCGCAAGCAGAGCGTCATTGATGACGAGATGTGCACGCTTGATGTGCTCGACACTGCCGGCCAAGAAGAGTATTCTGCCATGAGAGAACACTACATGCGGACCGGCGAAGGTTTCCTCCTCGTTTATTCGATCACATCCCGCTCGTCGTTCGAAGAAGTCGTCGTCTTTTACCAGCAGATTCTGCGTGTTAAGGATCGCGACTATTTCCCAGTCCTGCTCATTGCAAACAAGTGTGATTTGGGCATGGAGAGACAAGTTACAACCAATGAAGGTCGCGAGCTTGCCCGCATGATTGGCTGCCGTTTCATCGAAACATCCGCCAAGCTGAGAGTAAACGTCGACGAAGCATTCTACAACATGGTGCGCGAGATTCGCCGCTACAACCGCGAGCGTCAAATGGCTCCGGGCCAGCTGCAGCTCATGGAACAGAACGGCGGCGCTAACGGCGGCTACGGCAACCAGTATCCACCTGGCGCTGGCGGTGGTGCCGGCGGAGCTCAAGGCGGATATCAGCAGCGAATGGACGGCCAGGGCGGAAACGGACAGTATGACTCAAACCATGCAGACAAGGATGGTCGCGGATCCGGGGGCTGCTGCTGCGCACTTATGTAATAACACTCTCGAAATAGCCCGCTGTCGCTTCTCGTCTGCCTGTTTGTCTGCCTGCCTGCTTGCTTGCTTGTTCGTTTGTTTGTTTGCTTGCTTGCTTCTGTTGCTTTACACACAATACATTAATCACCGTCGTATCGCAATTTACTCTTTGCTGCATCAACACCCACTTCTTTCTCCATTCTTCACTTTTCCACTTCACTTCACTTCACTTCACTTCTTGACGCTCTTTTTTGATTTCACCCCCGTCTTGTTGACCTTCTTTTCCTCCCTTCCTTCTTTCCATCCTTCTTTTCTTTTCTTTTCTATTATTATTAAAATTGTTCTTTATTCGACTCGAATGGTTCTCACGCTGAACAAGTTTGACCAGCTGCTGGCTGTCGCGCAGCTTCCTGCCTCGACGCGTCTGTCTGCCGGACTCTATGCTGAGCTCATGGCAACAGACTGCAACAGCCCAGGCGAGAGCATGGTTAGCGTTACGCGGACTGGTCCTGAGCTCTCCTTTGTTGTGCCAGAGTCGCTCACTTCCCGCATCTCCGAAGAAGCAACCAAGCTAGGTGTCAGTGCAAACGATATCAAGATTGAGGCGGGATGGCGCGCGTTCAAAGTGGCAGGCCAGCTCGACTTTGGACTCACTGGCATTTTGGCGTCGCTGGCTGCACCGTTCGCCACAGCTGGAATCCCGTTGTTTGTCGTCTCAACATATGACACAGATGTCATCCTGGTAAAGGACACCAATGCCGACAAGGCTGTTGCTGCATGGCAAGCAGCCAACGTTGCTCAAGTTGCCTAAACTGCCTAAGCTGTGGCCGCTTCTGCTTGATAGATAAACTGCTTCACAGCTTGTGCTTCTGTTTCTTTTTTTCTGTTTCTGTTTCTCTATTCTCTTTCGTTCTCGATACAACAAACACATAACTCTTTGTTGATCTCAATGGTTCTCATCAGTGTCCAGGTGAAGGCGACGCTTGAAGGCGTTACAGACCTGCAGCCGGTTGACGCCCACGATTTCGACTGGACGTTCCGCGTCAAGTGCACCAACTGCGGCGATGAGGCTCCCAAGCCCGTCACAATCAACAAGACTGAAGAGGTCGAGCTCGAGGGCAGTCGCGGCACAGCCAACATCTCCATCAAATGCAAGGGATGCCGCCGCGGCGGATCTGCCACAATTGTTGACATCCCGCCGAGCCAGGCTGGTGGCAAACAGGGGCAGTTCATTAGACCATACGGTGCTGAGGATAGCGAGAAGTGGAAGACGATTGTTACATTTGATGTGAGAGGCAATTTGGACCTGGTTGAGCATCTCGTTACGGGAGAGTGGATGGCTAAAGGCGAGGAGAGCAATACGGTGTTTGACGATGTTGAGTTTGAATCGGAGAAGGGTGGAGACTGGGTTGGCTATGACGACAAAGCTGGCTCAGAGGTATCGATCATGGATTTTGAGACGAAGCTACAGGCGGAGAAGGCTTCCAAATAAGTAAGTAATCATTTTAAGGCGTTTAAATGTAACTATTGTTAACTAGCCATTATGTTAGTTAGTTAAAGGAAGAGATTCTGATGTCGATGCTAGAGTGATGCCGATGGCTTCGCATCCAGTGGCCAGTGATGTTCGTAGTCCATAGTCAGCATATACTAAAACACCTTCTTCATATGCACGAAGCAAATCGGTCGCAGCGGCTACAATCTTCGCCGGTACTTCTAAATCATCATCACGGGCAATTCTGGATGCAGCTGCAGCTCGGATAGCCTCGGTGGCTCGATCCAAATAGCTGTTGAATACACTGTTGAACTTCTCGAGACCCTCCGCGCTGCATACTAGCGGAGGCGGCATGGTTCGCAGCGCAGCAAATACTGACCGCAGCGCATCCAGCAACGGCGCGAGGACAGGATAGTCGAGAGCCAAGCGAACAGGCGGGAACAATGTACTCACTGGTGCAGACGATGGAGAGGGAGGAGACGTAAACACTCGGTACTCGGCGAGTGCGTCACCGATGGATGCATATGGCGAGACAATGCTGGAAGAGATGCTCAGGTCGGTGGTCGATGGAGATTCGAGTTCATCAGGTAAAGTGATGCTGTCCATTAGTGCTATAAACTTGCCGACAGCCTCGGTTAAGCCAGATCTAATAATCTTTGAATTAACCCACGAATCAAATGCAGGCGACAACTGTCCGGCAATGTCCAGTCTACTTCCAATGGACGAGTCTCGAACCATGGCGTAAATGCTGGCAATTGACGATGGATCAGTGACGCTTGCCAAATATGTGCCAAACGTGGCTACAATGTCATCTCGGACACTTGATATCATTCCATCCAAATGGTCTCGAATGGATTGGACGCTGGTGGATTCATCTGATACAAACAAGTCATTGTATAACAAACACGTTTCATCGAGCCATGACTTGGTGGTGGATGTTAACTTCAGCAGAAACCTGTCTGGTGAAGAGTGAGCCAGCGGCACGAGTAGCTGAGTGTTTACAAATGTCGACCATGCACGCCGTCTCAGCTGCAGGAACAGCATTGCCATACTGGACTCAGCCTCCTCTGTAGAAACACCATCGAATAAGCCCAGACTGCGCAGCAAAGAGACTGCTTCGACAAGACGCACAAGTTGAACTTGATGCTGCTGCTGTTGATGTTGAGGCATTTGCAAAGGAATGGGACTGCTAGAAGAGGTGAACATAGTTGACGACATTGCCGATGTTGATAATGACGAAGAAGAAGATGATGATGACGAAGAGTCCAATGCGACACTGTGGGTAAATTCAAGACACAGCTGCTGGATCAATTCCAAGTATGCCTTTTCTGTCTCTGATTGAATCTGATTCATTACAGTGCTGTTTTGTTGACCATATCGTTTGCCAATTCGTCTGATCTGACTGATTCCCTCGGCTGCATCTGCAAACTTACCGGCTCTAATGCATCCCCGAATCACTTCTGGTGCCTCCAGCCATCTAGCGACATCCTCTTCTCTGTCAACCACTGCGATAATATGGCTGCGTGTAGCATCTGCGCTCTTGGCTGTCTCTGCAAACTGCTTTAGTGCATTCTGCAAGTCAGGAATTGCATTTCGAGTCAAGTTGTCGATGTTTGATGATAACGCAGTTGATGAGTTGCGGGTGGCTGTGCGCGTTTCAAACACCAAAGGCAAGATCGACATGTGCTTGTCTGAAGTTGATCCAGTTGGACGCAATGACAGTGGTGGAGTCGTTAATGTTGATAAGGTCGACGGTGCTGCTGTGGCTGAGGACGGTGTTGGGAACATGTTCAGCGTAGAGTCATCAACATCTAATGCAAGATGAGCAAGCTGGCTGCCAATGTGCTCACGCTCAGCTTTCAGAGCACTCGATTCAGCAGACAATGTTCGCAACGGAGTCGATGCCAAATGAGCCAGATACTCTCGATGACGACTGCTCTGAAAGCGCGACACTGGACTGGAGCGACCAAGCAACTGTGAGATCAACGTGTCAAGAGCAGGACTCGGTGCTGCAGCTGTGGTTGCTGTGGTCGGTGTATGGCTCATGGCTGTCGTCGTCGTTGTGCTTGCAGATGGCATGGACATGGACAAGGACGATCGGCGTCGACGATGAGCAGCAGCCATAGCTGAACTGCTGCTGCTGCTGCTGTTGCTGTTGCTGCCGCTGAGGCTGCGATGGCTGTCTATGCTGTCCGAAGACCCGTCAACGATGACAGACAAGCGCGAGCTGGGCATTTCGTGTGTAATAAAAGGAAGAGCTTTGAAGCGGAGAGAAAGACATTTGGCTGCGAGGTTATTGGAGACAATGGTGCCATCATTGCACTTGCAGCATTGTTCGCGCACGATACACAGCGTGTTGAACACTGCGTGGTGAAGCAGATACCAACGGTCTTGTCTGATGATGTTCCATTGCTTGCTGCTCTTCTTTCACACAAGCTGTAGGATGAATTGCAACTCGCTCGTTTAACATAGAATAATGGTAGTACAAACCTTTTGAATTAGTTCGCATTTAAACCTTGAGTTATTTAACATACATTCAAAAATAACCATTGACTGTCATGCTGTGTACGAGGCGTTGCAAAAGTATAAACGAAGGGTGTTCGAGGTTGAGAAAGTAGCCGCTCAATGGAAAGGAGAGTCACGCTTGGGTTTATCACTGTGGCAAGGTCTTACAAATGAGTGTACGAGAGAAAAGAGCATAGCCGCCCCGTTTACGCAATTAGTTTCGAAGTACGACACACCACGACCATTTCTATCCGCCCCGCAGCAACTTATTGCTAACATTGCAACAAACACTACACACACCAACAGACACACTTTCACAAGACCATAAGCAAACACGTCTATCTGAAATAAAAAACACGATGTCCACTACCTTCGTCTACTCTGCCGATGGTTCACCACAGCTATACACGCGTCACGACTCAATCTATGCTCGCGACCACCCGTCGGACAATCAGTCCTATATGCGATATTAATGCGACACAACGGACACTCGTTACAATGCCTCTGTTCAATAAATGAGATTACTCTATGTCACTTTCCTTTTCCTCACATTCCCTCATACCATTTTGAAGTCCTCTATCTCTTTGAATAACAATAAGATTAAAAGAAAAGTAAAGAATGATGCAGATGATGTTAATTAGAATGGCTGGATGCAGACTCTGTTAGCTTTTCGGTGTTCGCTGCTGTTGAGCTGCCAGAGTGGCTGGGTATGCGGAAGCAGTTGATGTCGACCACGCCATAGATGATCGAGTCAAACCAGACGATCCTCTCAACCTTGCGATCCACGATGGTTGCTATCCCAAGTGCGTGTGTATCCATTAACTGTCGCTCACCAGGATTCTTCGCCAATAAGAAATAGTCGTTGCTGTTAATAACCTTGAACCGATTGGCGCCAGCATCTGCAACTAAATGGTTCAGCTGAGCTGGAATGTCGGGATCTGCAATGCGCAAAATGCCGGCTACTTGATCAGCTGCGTCACTGTGTCTGATATACCGAATCGACGACGTTACTGTAAACCCGGCTCTTGTGAGGCAGTCCGCCGAACATGCTGTATCAATAATCACCTTACTTGGCTCTCGAGCACTTGACTGACTTTGCTCGCCTCCAACAAGAGACACATGGCTACCAACAGCAAACTGCGTAAACTCTGCCCTGCGAACAATCATGGTTGCCAGAACGCATCCTTCGCAAGCATTTGACTTTGAGAGATACTGCGATAGCTTTGTAACAGCTGTCCTGCAACGAACAATGTCATGGATGGTGGCATGTCGCAATACCACACGCATACAAACAACAAGTATTGCAGCCACAACAAGAATGGCAAGAGTCAGAATGCCAGGATCGATACCACTCCGGCGGAATACAAACACCACTGCAATTGAAACAGCCACTCCAATGAGAAGCAACACATAAAAGAGAATCAAGTACCAGTTGCGACAGTACATGAAGACACCGTGTTCCGACACAAACCTAATCATATTACTGTAGTCTTTGTCAGAGTGGTTGTCTTTGTGTTTGATAGGTTCGACAGCATCACCAGATGATGGGTGGAAGATAATGTTATCAATCCCATTGTACTGATATGTCCAGCGGCTCAGAAGGCCAGGCGGAGGATAGAGTGGGTTCAGTCCATTACAAGATTCAAACTCTGAAACTGAAACGAGGTCAATCTGAGGATCTTGGTCATTGGAAGTGTCCTCACTGCTGAGATGGATTGGAAGACGATACACTTTATTCCGCTGAACTGGAAGGACATAATAGTTCCGTTTGTCTCTAAGATAATGCATAATAGTAAAGAATGAACCAATGTATTCACTTTTGACCACCATTTGCATCAACATGCGGCGAGACATTGGAGAGATGGTATCAACTGCATTTGTTAAACAAAGCGCGGAAACATATACATGACACAGAGTTGTTGATAGAACTAGCTTCATGATTGACTCAATCTGATCCAGCAAACGATAGCCCAGCGATGACACAACCAGCAACAACCACTTCTGGGTGATATTAGCAGGAGTTGAACTGATATAATCACTCAATAATGTTGAGAAAGCAGAAGTTCCAATGTAGCATTGCAACAGATTGGTGTCAATAAGAGTGCGATGCTTCTTTGCCACTGAGTTAATATAGGCAGTAATAATATAATTAACTGAGGCTACAACCTTTGATTTAACAAGCGAATCATCGATGTCAACATGTGTGTCAGAACGAGCTGTGCTTTCTGTGGTGTCCAAAGAGATGTTTGATATATCCAGGTAGTCCTTCTGAATGAGCTCACGCCTCAGCCCAGCGAGTGTGAGATCGGATTCCAACATTAATATCTCCGAATCTGTAACTAGCATATTGGATGGGATGCCAACACCAATCATATTCCAGGAAAAAGAAGTTGTGACCATTCCAAGTAACTTGCTGAATAAATTAGAATATGCGCGCGGGACAGGCGTGCAGCGAGTAGAAGGTACTGTTTGTGTGGCATCACTAGAATGACTATCCATTTCCACTATAGTTTGGGCATGTACAGTGTGATTCTCGTCAAGTGGTGGATTGCTTTCACTTGAGACTTCAATTTCCATAATAAAACCTGGCGTGGAGTGATTGCCAGCAAGGTCAGAAGCATGCTGACCACCAGTGATGTCACTGGTGGTTGGTTGACTAGAGTGAGCAGAAGGACAATCAGTAGCAGGTGGATTATTGAATGGATGCATTACTGATATCGTATTTCGCGTTGCCATTATTTCCTCTTGTATTTCATTACCATTGTCTTCATCTTCATCAGCCAGATCAATTGCAACCTCATTGACATTTTGAGCAGGCATAATGCTGCCCATCTTGGCATCTACATCCATGTTGCGAACCGTGTTCGCCATCACATTTATCTGTTTACTACCACCATCAGCGACTATGTCAACATCGTTACCACCGCCAGCTCCGTGCTGCTCAAGAAATTGATGAGTGCACTCGCGAATACGCTCCTCCACTCTTCGACTGTTCACTGGTGGAAGATGTGGTGTCTCTGTAAGTGGATGCTGACGATGATACACACGTGCCAATGCTTCACCCAACTGATCCAGTGACTCGAGTAAATTGCGTGCATTCATTCTGGCTTCCAAGTTGATATCACGTCTGGTCTCCAATATGTGGTTGATAGCTGCAATAATGTTATCCGAGAGGGCTGATGAGAGGTTGTATTTGAGGAAACTCTCGATACCACGGGAATTAGTTACAGCTTCAATATCCAAATCCATTGAAGCACCATCAATTGGCTCAAGTGATAAATCGTAGAACTTACTGTGTAGGAAATCATGTGCAACTTTTTTGGTATCAGATGCGATGTCTGGATTGACGATTGCATTGATAGCGTGTGGTATCAACTGCACTGGCACTGGTACTTCGTAATGATGATGACCTTTAGCAATATAATATATCAAGTAGTAGACATCACTAATGTGCTCCTCCTTGGAGACAAATTCACTAACTACTTCTGTGTAATCACGCTGTGGATTTGCCAGCAACTGTGTAGCTTTAAGCAAAATGAGTTCGTAATTATTTACACCAGGTATATGAATAGACATCCAAATATTATACGCATTGTTATTACCTTGGACTTCTCCAGTTGGAACAACAAATGGAACTGCATCAGATTCGAGAATACTCTTGAGACGATTCACTAAAATGTGTTTGTCAGAATGAGTTGATGTCATAATCAGTTTAATGAGATTACTAATGACTTCAATCTTGTCGATCACTGCCGAGTAACGATTCCAGCAAGTGATATTACGCTCGAGTTCCACAAAGACTTGTTCAAGTAAAGTAGACGCATATTCAAAGTTAAGCTTGGCCAGCTTGATATAGTAAGCTAGTACGATTGGGATATCTGCCGAGCGTTTCAAATGTTTCCCAATGAAATCACGGAATGGCTGGAGATGAACAACACGATTGCTGTCAGAAATATTAGTGGTATACTGCCTGTAGCTCGTCCAGTACAAAGACTTCATTATCTCTATTGTGTGATCATCGTCATGGTCCAATTCCATTGATAAAGCTGCGTCTATCCACTGGCTGGCAGTGGCACATTGTGAGGATGAGATACTCTTGCTAAAATCGCCCAGATCAGACAAAATGTATATTGCATCAAATACGTGATCGCTATTTGAGATGGAGAAAGATGACAGCGAAGAAAATATCATAGCTGGAGCATCAGCCGGGAAGTGCTTGAGGATATTATAGATGGCATTGCTGTTCTTGATAATGGCTCTATCAATTTGGCTACGCTGAGAAATACAGAACAAGAGCTGAATAAATTCTTCAATTTGGAGCAACACGTGTTGAAACAGCACACTTTGAGGCGATATATCACGGAGCAATGCATTGTGTTTGAGGATGGGAAACAAATGTGGTGCTGCTTCAATACAGAATGCATGCAGGAACGACGGGACAGTGTCACTGGAATGAGATGACATTAGAGTGGCTGCGTAGGTGCGGAGAACAGTAAGAGATGTGTCCACAAGACTACGAACGATTGAAACAAATGTGGAGTCAGTAAGGTGATCGGAAATATACTTGAGGACACTTTTGATATTATTTTTCCATTCAATATCCGTCATTTGCTGACAGTGGAAGAGTGACGCGATGTATTCATGTGTGATGTACTCTTGGTCAATGTCTACTACGGAGCGAGCAGAGTGTTGCTCTGGCTGTTGGTTGTGGCCGGCAGGAGAGCGTGGGGGAGAGTTTAATGTTTCTCGATTCGAAGAGTCTTTGGGAAAAGCGGCGGATGGTACGGAGATAGAGAAAGGAGCAGAAGTGGAGGTAGTGGTAGTAGTTGTTGTGGTATTGGCAGTAGTAGAGGTACGTGGCGCAGGAGCACGGTCAGTGTCAACAAAGGCAGAGGTAGTAATGGTAGAAGACACTCCAGGGCTTGGTGTCCCATCTACCATTTTGATGTCGGTGTCAGAATCGAATTTGGACATGTGCGGATGTGGTGAAGAAAAAATCTGGTCGATTGAGAATGAAAGCGCGAAGAAGAGAGAAAAGCTGGAGGAGAGTCGAGTTTGTTGCGCTGTTCGCGTTGGCGCTTCTGTTGGAGCTAATGGGTTGGCACTACTCTGCTGGAGCTACTGTGCTTGTGCGACAGGGTTGGGGCTGTTGAGAAAGGTTGTGAGCTACATACATTGCATCTGACACAACATACGAACTTTGTACTACAATGAAGCGACCGCAGTTCGCCACGTCTTGTTGTCTTAAATCAACACTGCGAACTACTCTGCAAATTTTTCGCTGTACCCTTTTTTTGTGGTGATGAACGATTCCTCTATACATACATTCCTATGGGATACTTTTCTTTCTTTCTTTCTTTTTTGGGTTTAAAAGAGAACGGTCTAAAGTGGTTTATGCAGGATAAGTGCGCAGAGCCTTGGCAGTCTCTGGAATGCCGATGGATCTGAGGTATTCTTTTGGAGAGGCTGGGAGTTCGCCCCAAGTGCGAGCACATGAGCCCCAGTCGGAGAGATGAAGCGAGTCCTTTGGATTGCAAGAGCACTGGGTGAGGCGCTGCTCATCCTGTGGACACATATGCCATGGGTTGTGGTAATAGCCAAAGTCGTTGAACCAGTGCACTTCTTCCTTAGCCAGCAAGATTGCAGCAGCAATGGAATGGACAGGAGCATCGCCCCAGCGTTCATAAAAGAAGCCACCTGTGCGGTCCAAATGGTCAAAGAACTTTGTGTAGCGCTCGCTGTTGAAGAATCTCACATCGCCAATTTCAAAGTTGGACCAGAAGTGGCACATGTTGTAGCTGGCCTCCTCGAGACTCTTTCTTGGATCGTCATAGAGCCAAGTCTGTCCATTGTGCTTTGGAATCAAGTGTGGGTTCTTCTTCATAAAGTCCTTGGTAGTGTCAAACAGAGTCGGGACAGTGTTGCCGTATTCATGCAAACCAATGGTGTAGCTGTACTTGTAGCCATTGTCCATCATCAACAAGAATGGATCGTAATTGATATCGCAGTGGTAGGTAATGCCAGGTTCAACTCTCCAGTAGTAGTCGTACTTCTTCACCAGCTCCTGTCTATAAAAGAAGCCAGAGTTGAATCTGCACATCTTGTGGTAAGACAGCATTCCACCATACATTACTCCATCCTTGTCCATCTGCTTCAGTCTCTCTGCAGCCTTAGCCTGATCAATAAACTCTGGATAGTCCCAGTGCTCCTTGGGGATTAATCCGTATTCTGTCTTTCCACTAGTCATGTGCGTAGTCTTGCGCTTAAACTCGTCTGTAAACGGCTCATCGTTCAAAAACACCCACGGGTAGTTGAACTTTTTGTTGAATCTGTCCTCAACCTGTCTCATTGACTTGAGCATATCCCACAATTCACTATTGCGAACCAACACCACAAATGCTGCATTAGCACGGCGAGTATCATTCGATGCTGGCAACTCACTTGGACGCACAGTTGGCCAATCCTTGATTGCATCAAATGAAGCTGCATTCTTTTTCACATCAACAGCCGGCTCATTGTAGTCACGCTCGTCAGGGTGAGGAGACACTTTGGAGAGACCACCTCCAAAGATACGGGAAACAACGAGAATATGGTAGATGGTGATACTGCCAACGACAATGAGAAACACCTGCAGGGCCGTAAATCCTCCATAGCGCTTGCCCTTGCCTGCGCCAGGCAAGCCTAGCGGTGAGGGACGGCGAGCGAACATCGTTTTGCTGAACAGAGAAGAGAGTGAGAGAGATCTGGTAGATTTTCAGTGTCTTTTGGAGGCTGGCTGGTAAGACGATCGTACGGAGAAGTAAGAGAGAGAAAAAAGTAAAAAGTAAGAAGAAAAAGAGAAGAAATGAACGAGTGAGTGAGTGGGGGAAAAGGAGTCGGATAAGTGGTCGAGCAGAAAGACAGGAGTCAAGGTTGAATGATAGTGGATGATGTTATCGATGTTGTACACACACAGCAGAACAGAACAGAATAGAATAGAGAATGGAAAGGAGAGGAGAGGAGATCGTCGACAGAAGTGAGGCTTTTTGTATGATGCCAAGATTACGAATGGCAAGCGGAGCCTATCACGAACGTTCTATTTGCACCAACACTTCCGGATTTAGACCAGACGAAGCTATTGTTGATTGTTTTTTCTTTCTTCAAAATAGCAGTCAATGTTGAAATACAGCAACATTACTGGACACGTCGACGCTATTCAATCCGAAAATAACTCAGCAACAGTGGAACGGGATCTGTGTCCCACACCCACTAGATCAAACACACCGAGCATTCCGCCGCTAGTATATAAACATGGACTGAATTCAATGTTATGGTGCTTTACAAGGCTCTTCGCAGTGTGTGATCCAGTCCAGTGCTCACCAGCTCCTCCTTCAGCTTGATCATGATCTTTGGTATGAAATGATGGTGCTTGAGAACGAGTAACCACATCAGCAGGTCTTTGATCAATGTCGAAACATTCGGGTTTACTGGTATCGTCATCTTCGTCTCCTCCATCTCATATTATACTGAATATCAGTACACGCTGTGTGTTATATAGAACTACCGTTATTAGAAGTCAATTCGGTGATGATTCACTAGAATGTGGATAGCTGTTGTTAGTACTTCGTCATTCAAAGCGAAGACGGCGACTGCGGCAATACACTTATCCGTTATGAGTTGCACTCCACCGTCTCTTTTTTTAGTACCACATGTTCAAATCGAATGATAGTGTAATGGTGACATCATCTGACCATCTTTAGAACGTCCACTGCACCTTTTTCAAAGGCGAAAGTTGGTTGATTGGCTGAGTCATAGATTCAAAAGCCTCCCGACTTTGTATTACGCTCAGAATGCGAATACTTGAGAGGACAAGGGTCCTCTGCCCTGAATCTCTTTCACGAATTATCCGTTTCTGCCTCGAACCAATGCCCTGACTCGTGTGGGTAACCGGATCTCCGTACAGAGATTAGTCAGGCGTACTCCATCACAGACTAATGAACTGGGGCCAATAACTGAAAGTTCTCCACTGAAGGAGATAAATATACGCATTCGAGAGGTGATGACAGCGAGTAGAAATCGGGGCAAGAGGGATAGTATCCGGTGTAACATAGAAAGAAAACCGGAACTTGCCAAGGCCAGCAAGCCACTGGCAATAAAAACAGCAGGGCGATGCTGCACAACTCTATTCTCACCTTCGTCTTCGGCTACTTCTTCATCATCGCACCTCAGACACACTCAACTTTTTAATTCAACTATCCTTCTCGCATCGTTACTTTCTTTACATTTTTCTTCTGCATCCCTTCCGCATACTTGCATACCTGCATACCTGCATACTTGCATACTCGTAACATTCTAACGTTTGAGTATGAAACCCGTGTTTCTCTTTTTCTTTGTGCTCATAGCACTCCAAGCCTTTGCATCGGCTGCGCCAGAACCAATTCTTGGAATTGGACGTGCATTGAAACTTATAAGATCGCCTCGTACAGTAAGAACCGTCAAAAAGCTTACTAATGGTGGCGGTGGCGGCGGCGGTGGTGGTGGCGGTGAAGGTCAGCAAAATAAACCATCTCCAGCCAGTGCTGTCAGGGCTGCTCTCAGTATTCCTGGTATTGGCAGCGCTATTTCAAGGGCAAGACAAGCTGCGGGAGCCGCTAGACCTGCTGCTGTTGGTGCCGGCATCCGTTCTTTTTTTAGCCGAGTCTCTAGTGCTGTCAAGGCAGCACCTGGTGGTGGTCCTCGTGGAATAGTAAGCCGTGCTGCACCTGCTGGCGGCATCCGTGGTGGAGGAGCATTACGTCGTATTCCTGGCAGGGTCACTGGTGCAATACTTAGCCGTCCCGCTGGACCTGGCAAGGTTGCTCCTGGTGGAATAGCTGGCCGCACTCCTGCTGGCGGTCGTGGTGGCATGGTTGGCAAGACCCCTGGAATGGGAGGTCGTGCTGGTAAGATTGCCCCTGCTGGCGGCCGTGGTGGCATAGCTGGCCGTCCTGCTAGACCTGGCAAGGTTACTCCTGGTGGCGCCAAGACTGCTCCCGGTGGCGGTCGTGGTGGAGTAGCAGGACGTACCCCTGGTGGTGCCAAGACTACTGGCGGCCGTGGAATGACTAGTCAAGCTGGCAAGACTGCACCTGCCGGTGGTCGCCGTGGTGGAATGGGTGGTAAGACAACTGCTGGCGGAGTAGCAGGACGTCCTGCTAGAGCTGGTAAGACTGCCCCTGGCGGCGGCCGTGGAGGAATGGCAGGCCGTGCTGGTGGCGGTGCCAAG
>MU603113.1:0-15821 GCA_025201865.1 Ramicandelaber brevisporus
GCTGTCGGATGTCGTCTTCCAGTGCGAGTTGCCGGGCACGCGCTGCGACGGAGACGGCGCAACCCCCATCTGCGCGCCAGTCGACAGCCGCTGTGCTCGCGTCAGAGGCGGCGGCACTGGCGATATCGGCGGCTGTCGTGCTGCGGCTGCTGCTGTCGAGGCGGATGAGTCTGATGCAGCTGTGCCGAGGACAGCCGCCCCCGCCATCGGGTCTGCGCCGAGATGCGCCATTGTGTATCCGCGCATGATGGCTTCGGCTGTGCCTATTCTGTTTGGATGCAGCATGGTGGTGGATGCGGAAGCGTCGGCAGATGTCTGTGCTCGACTCGCGTCTGCGGGATAGAACTTGCGGACGACCACCAGCACAATGGTGAACGACACGACCACGGTCAATGCCGCGCCGAACGTGATGATGATGGACCGGAGCGTGCTGTTCTCGCTCGCAACAGGATCGTCGCCGCCGCTGTTCCCGTCGCCACTGTTGCTGTTGCTGTTGTTGCTACCGCTGCCGGTTCGTGGCTCGCCAGGCCAGCCCCAGATGTCGCTGCCATCGTCGCTGCCGCCAGGAGGCACTGCTGCAGCCGCAGCCAGCTCGTGGAGCAGCATGTGCAGCAGCAGCAGCAGCAACAGCCTTAGCGCGACGGACGGCATTGTTCTGCGAGGCTTGCTTCCGTTCAGTTGAGCTCGATAATGTCTTCGTTGTGTGCGCTGCTTGCGTTGCTTGCGTTGCTTGTGTTGTTTGCGCGGGGGGAAGTGATTGAATGGAAAGGTAGACAGCGCGAGTGTGCAATCGTGTCTCAGTCAGCCCTTGTCCATCCTCAATCTTCTCTTTTCTATCGAGCTGAGCTGTGCCACACTCCACTGCCATTCGCTGCAATGTCCCACTCAATTTCCCATTGTGGTCAGCCCAGAGAAACTTTGTTCTCTCGTTCATCCTCTTAATACTCTGTCGAATTGAAGTTCAATTAAGATAAGTCACTCTTATCGTTTGATTATTACCTTCCTCTTCATAACGTGTATACTATTCAAACATAGTTTTTTTAATTTATTGTTTACGAGACAGGACAATCCGATCGACCAATCCGCGGCCCAATCTAGCCATTTCCACAATCATTGCCTTCTTGTTCGGCTGTACAGTCTTATCTCCACTTGGCTCTACATTGCTCAATGCATTTACTCTCAGCTGCTGAGCTGCTTGCAAAGTTGGAGCATTCGGAATCCAGACGCCTGCAATCACTGGGCTGCCAGTAGCAGTATCTGCAAAGAAGTAGACTGACTTGCCGTAAAGCTCGCACAGCTGGTGCAGATATGACTGAACAAAATCGAATCCGGCATAGATGGCAGACGCCGATGACTCTACCTGATCACTCTGAGCGGACTTCGTCTTTTGACTGGAAGCAGCAGATGTTGAGCGCATCTTGAGGCACATTGAGCTACGCAGATGAATGACAAAGTCGTAATCGGAAAGCGGGGTCTTGAACACGCTGCGGATGGCAGCATTGGTATCATCAGAGCTGAGACTAGAGTTGAAGCCATACTGCTGGATACAGCTCAAAGAAGCAGAAGCGAGCTGACGAAGACGCGCCGCAACAATCTTGGTTGGGCCAGCTTCACCAGCACGAGCACCAGTCCACCATGTGCCCAATGGATCCTGTGGAGTTGAAATACGCAGTACAAAGTCATCGCCAGACACAGACGCAGATGCAGACTTTGTAGATTTCGCAGCATTAGCGGCTTGGACAGCCTTCTCAATAGCAGCACGTTTGGCGGCATCAATTGGCTCCTCATCCAAGTCAACAATCAATGCATCACCTTTGATCCAGTTCCACTTCTTACTACCACTGCCATCTGCTGAGATACCGCCGGAGAGCAGTTCCAGCACGCGGATGGCACCGGCAGCACCATTCATTGGAACACCATAGGGCATTCTCGCGGAAGTAAACACGCTGGCGCAAATAAGCTCGGCGGCCTCCTCGCTCAGATGCTGCCCTCCCAGAACCATGTGAGATGAGAGCCACTTCTTCACAATGCGAATAGTACTGCTCAATGCTGGGTACTTTTGAACTAGTGCGGCAATCTTGGCAGTGTGGTAAACTGAACGAGTAAAGAGCGACTCATGTACCTGCAAGGCGTGCTCAAAGTGAGAGCGTGCTTTTGTAGTGAGCGACATTGATGCCATTGCTGACACTGTCTGAGGCTGCAGAGCTGCAGGTAAAGTGACAAACTTGTTGCTGTTCAGAATTCGACGGATAATCTGAGGCTCGCGTGGATAATGAATGCGACAGCGGAACAGATAACCAGGTGCAATCAACACATCAAGATGGCCAGTCACACTGATTACACCATCTGATACACCGTAGTTGGATGACACAACACTGGCCTTGACGATGCTGTGTTTGCCATCAGAGAATGGGCCAAGATGAGATGCAGGCAAGCCAACAGGAACAGGCGGTGGATTAGACTCGAGTTCTTTTCCAAGAGCAATATACATTGCGGTCTTCACCTTTTGAATAGCAGCCAGATCATCGGGCCATTGAGATGACTCTTCAAGTTGCAAGACTACATACATTGGCTCAATATATGCACCACTAACGTTTTCAGTCGATGCTGCGGCTGGAGAGGGGATGGTGGCTGAAGCGTAGCGAAGCGGAGCAGAGGATGGGTAAACACCAGTAACCTCAAGCGGCAAATTCTCCAGAGTACGAACATGGCGTGCAAATTCGTTGAATACCTTGATCAATGGCTGGAATTCATGGCGAGCTGGACAGAATTCAGCCAAGAATGGACGCAAATTAATTGCATTCTTTGATGTAATAATTGGTCTGGATGCAGATGCAAATTCATGCAGTGGGAACTTGATAGTAATCTTGCCGTCATTCTTGCCATCACTCTTGCTGTTGCTGTTGTTAGAAGTTGACACGTGGCGATTAACTAAATGAGAAACAATACGAGCACAAATATGAGAACGGTCATCTGCAATCTTAGCGTCCCAAACAACAGCCTCCACAATGCTTCCATCCTTAAATCTACGCAAATCAACCTTCTTCTCACCCCACAGACTTTTAAACACATTTGATGCAATTGGATCTGCATCTGGATTTGGACCCTTATCAACCAATCTGCGATGCTCTGACTGATCAAATATTAACCCAATTGACAATGCAATGGTATTAGATGGCAGCTGAGATGGCCGAGTGGATGTTACACTCCAATTGGCCACCGAATTACTAGAAGGTAAACACGACACTAAATGAACACGTGATGTTAATCCACGAACCAATAATCTGTGCAAATCAGAGCACAAGTCATTTGTGCCATTGGTATAATCAGGTGTACGATCCACAATATGAGAGTGGGGTTTATGAACATGTCCATTATGAGTATCTTTACCCGAATGATTATGATGATTGGCCACAAATGCATTAGATGGCAAAGTCACACCTGCAATTTCATCAAATGAAGCAAAGTGATTAATCTTCAACAAAAACAATTCAGCAAATCTATCAGCATTTGAGTCATCCAACATTTCCATTGCAATCTTAGCCTCATACTTTAATCTGTTAATTTCTGATATTCCAATAAATGCAAACAAATTCAATTTACCCTCTGGATCAACAAAAACGGCATCAAAATTATTCGCAAAATGCTGCCGCTGGAACGAATCTTTGCTGGTGGATGGCTCATTAAACATTAATACATTCTCAACATCGCCATCTGAGTGAGAGTTAGATGCATCTCTGCCAGTTATGCCACATGTGGACAAAGCCAAGAAACGAACCACGCCACGGAATAATTGGTACGATGTGAATTCTCGTGAAATTGCGAAACTTTCTTTCTTAGCTGCGGATGAAGTTGGAATCTTAGTGGTAGTGTTTAACAAATACGCCAACACCATTGCAAAAATAAACCCATTGATTCCACTTGAAACAAATCCACGCTGCTTAAGCCAAACACTTCCCAATACACATGCCTGGCGGAATCCACTGCATGAATTTGCAGTCTTTTTAAGATACTCCATGTGGCGCGTCATTAGGCAATCCTGCAAGATGGCAGAGTTGACCAGCGGAGTTGGTTTTTGCTGGTGCTGTTGCTGTTGCTGCTGCTGCTGGTTGGATTGACGGACATTGTTGCGCTCAGGCGACAGTTTGTTCAATGGCATAATGGAGTCGTTAAATAATCCATCTTCGTTAATCTCCACATTAATCTCCACAAATAGTCTAATAACAACGCTGTGCTTAGCCAACATTGTCAAATCTCTGTTTTGATCACTTTCGCTACTCTTTTTCTTTTGCTGGAAATGCAATGTAATTATTGGTCTCAGTTCATTTTCATCCACGTGCGCAAACTCCATCTTTGCCTGTCCCAGTTTACCCTTCTTGAAGCTTGATTCCAACTCTGATGCAATGCCTGCCAAATAAAAGGCACGTTTTTGAGTATATCTATAGTTGACATGATCCTTTTCCTGCAGCAGTGAATCTGGCATGCGCACTGCGACATCAACATTGAATCCGTCTTTGGCCTTCAATGTAGTCTCAAGAGGCAAGCTGCCAACGATGGAAACTTTGGTGGGCCGCTCAAATGCAAAAGTGTACATTGCATCACGAGCCGGCTCACAGCCAGGCGGATATGGCACAGCAATACCATCTCCAGACTTTTTGAGGAAGTGAGAGGCTGCAGCTGGGGCTGGCAGTGGAGAGATGGCTGAAGCAGACTGCAGCACAGTGCGTACATCGTTGACATACCGCTCAATGGCACCAGTGAGTGTGGATGAAATGTGCATAGCCTTGGCCAATTCCTCTATTTGGAGTCGGAACAAGCCTGACTTGGAATTTACATTCTCGTTCAATTCATCAAGCTCATCGTGTGTTGGCGGAATGTACTTGCGGTCTCCTCCATTGGCGCGACTGGCTGAAGACTTGGATGAATGCTGCTGTAATTCGTCATCGTCATCATCGTCATCGTCATCTTCTTCTTCACCGTCATCCTCAGATGCATCGCTAGCCTTGTACACGTCAGCGTCAATGTCATGTTCAGCTTCGATATCAATGTCCATATCATCATTCTCACCATCGCTGCTGCTCTCACTGTCATCCTCCTCACCATCGTCATCGTCACCATCGTCATCGTCATCGTCGTCATCATCGGAATCATAATCATCAGCTACCACAAACCGAGCATCATCTTCATCGATATCACTGTCTTCGCCCTCTTCATCAGTGTCTTCTTCACCAAGCGAGAAACCTTCAGATTCAGAATCAGACTCCGCGATCTGGAGCTTCTTCTTCTTCTGCAGAAGCCGCTTTTTGAGGTTTGCCGATGGCTCAACAAGCGTCGTCGTCTTGCCTTTGCTGCTCTTACTGCTCTTACTGCTGCCGTTGTCCGAGCTTGTCGACTTCCACGCTGATTTTGATCTCTTTGGCATGTTTTTTTTATTTATTCGAATATTTTTTTCGAGTCAAATGGGCAAATCTATTGAAAAGCCTATCAGAACATTTAATGGCACATTCAACAACTGCACATAATGACAAGTTGCAGAAATAGAGTATACTTTGAAAGAAATGGAATGTGTAAACGGCAAAAGAAAGGGAAGTGCGAATAGAGAGCAAAAAAAAAGAGAGAGAAGCTTAACCAAGCAAAGGCGTGGAGTAGGATGGAGGTGCCTGCTCATTCGATGTGCCAGATGAGCCGTCGCCATCACGCGCTGTCCGCTCGTTTGATGGCAAAACTCCATCCAACTCACCTAATGCATCGTAAGCCTCGCTGCGAGGTCTCGAGTTGGCAGAAGCGATGGCCAATGCATCGGCATAAGCTGGATCCAGGGCAGTTGTCTCGTCGACGTTGCGCGAGTTTGAAGATACAAATGATTCTGCCGACGAGCCAACTGCGCCGTCATTCTCATTACGAAGACTGCCCTGGCCGTTGGATGAGCCAATTTGCAGCAAGATGGAGCCACGGTCGTTACCATAGGCAGGAGGTGGGCTCAATGTGCCTTCAAGCTCAGCAAAGCGCCACTTCTTGACGTTGGCCTCAATGAACACGAAGCCAACTTGACCAACATTGACTTCCACGCGGGCTGGACCGCCAACCACAGAGACTGTGGGGAACAGGTCGTAGTGGACACCGGTGATGACAGTACGGAAGCGACGACCGTTGCGAGTGAAGAACAGTGTGCCCAGATGTGGCTGGAAGCCAACGCCGAGAATGTCGCCCTCGAAACAGCGCTCGCCAACTGGCATTGCCTTGAATGGATTGTCCTGGTAGACATGGCCATTGTCAGTGAAGAAGCCAATGCTGTGCTTGTTCCAGCCGCACATGCGCCAAAGTGGATATGGCTTTGTCGACACACCAACCGAGACAGTGGTGCCCCGAGGAAGGGAGGAGAGCTTGACCTCAAAGTAGTAGACTGGGTTGTTGCGGGGAATCGGCAGGTTGGACTGGACTGTAACTGGATCGCTATCGGCATCAATGTTGCGGAATGTGATTTCGGTGCGCTCGGCAACGCTGACGAGGGAGGATTGAGCTGGATCAACCGCCATTTCCCATGCAGCCACACCATAGTCGGCAATATGCGCAGCCTGTTCGTCGGTGATGGAGGTTGCCACGCTACCGAATGGATGGGCACGCTCGAATGCCAATGCACGCTCGTGCATTTCACGCTCACGGTCGTCTTCAAACTGCTCGGGAAGCGACACTGGATTGGCAATCGCCGAGTAACGTCCTTGGCTGTTGCTGGCTGAGTTTCCAGATGTCACAGCCGAAGTTGACGACATTGCCATCGAGGACGAAACTGGTGCAGGATGGTTGCTGTGACGACGAGTGACGCCATCACCAAGACCGCGAGCGGCGACCGAGCTTGCGCCACCAACTGACTCTGACATCTCAGGACCGAAATTAGCTCCATTAGCACCAGCTGCACGTGCTGCGGTGGCCGAATTGCTGTTGTTGTAGTAGTGAGACACGCCGGCAGACGAATGACCTGAAAGAACGCCATCCGACTCCTCAACAACCTTCTTGTGAACCAAGCATTGCAGACACAGGCACATTACAAAGATGGCAACGGCAATACCAACAAGAACGGGCACAAGGGCACCAGTACTCTTTTTCGTGGGTACGTTGCGCTGAACCACAATTGGGTTCGAGAGTGGTCTCAAAAATCCAGGAATGAAATGAACATTGACTGGAGCTGGCTTGGCTTTCTTTGGATCTGTAGCAGTTGGCTTGTGTGTGCGGAACTTTGGCGGTGGACGATGGACACCACCTACAACGTTGACATTCCAGCCAGCCATGACACGCTTCAGTGGGTTCACTGGTGGACCATGAGAAGGCGCAGGCGTCTTTACTGCTGACTTTGTCTTAGTTGGTGCTGGATGTGCCACATGTGCTGCTGCTGGTGCTGCTGGTGCTGCTGGTGCCTTCTTTGCATCCTTCTTCTTTTCGTCCTTGTGGTGCTGTTGATGATGATGGCTGTTGGTGTGTTTGTGAGCATGTTTCTTGTCGTCCTCTTCATCGTCGTCATCGTCATCCCCATCGTGGTCCTCGTGGTCATCATGATGGTCATGGTGCGTCGTCGTCTTCTTCTTCTCTTTACTGTCATGCTTTTTCTCTTTATCGTCGTGTGCTTTGTGAATATGCTTGTTGTCTTTATGCTGTGGATGCCCGGTTGCATGCTTGTGCAGTTTGACTGGAATGCCAACAGCCGGCTTGTTTGCCGGATGTGGCTTGTTTGCTGAGTGTGGCTTGTTGGCTGGATGCGGAGTGTTGTGTGCTGGCTTGTGAGCTGGTGGTGGTGCTGAAGGTGGATTCTGGTGGTGATTCGCCATAGCGACACTGGAGCCTGCGATGGCTGCGGCCAGGAACACTGCCAGGAGCTTGGCTTTATTACGGCGAAACGACACCATCTGTTCAACCTCTTTCCCTCCTCCTTTTTTTGTTTATTGCGATAGATTGATAGATAGATAGTGCTGTAGATGAGTGCTTGGTTGAGAGCAAGGAATGCAAGAAAGCGTTCTAAAAGAAAGAAAGAAAAAAAGACGTGTCAAACGTAGAAAACAAGGAAGGCAAAAGCGAACGAAGAGTACGTATGTGTGTATGTGTGTGTATGTGTGTAACAGAGAATACTGCTTATGACAGAGAGAGAAAAGGTGGGTCGGGGTCTCGGGCCAGCCAGTCTGTGGTCCAAAGTTCGATATTTCGAGGGTCCGGCGTGGGGAACTTTTAGTGTCTCTCTACCAATCAGAGCGGCTGACCATGCGAGATATTTCAGCATTCAAGGCACTAATCCACTCTTCCATCTCAACCCTTGATCGAGCATGCATAATCAATATCTTTTCGTTCAGCGATGTGAAGAACATGCTCTTGGTGGCTTTCGCGGTAGCTGCTGGCTGAGAATTCTGCGCAATCATTCCTGGGCTCAATGCTGGGCCAGTCAAGTTGACAGATTGTGGTCGAGATGATGAAGACGGCTGCAGTTGAGGCGGGCCAGGCTGGCGAGTTCCATCCATGCTCAGAATGTTGTTGACAGCTGTGGCAGTTGGATTGCGGTCAAAGGAGAGTGGGTCGCCATTGCTGGATGTGCTCATTCCACCAAGACTTGCAACTCGGCCGTGTCCAGAAAGCGGAGGCGGCGAAGATGCCGTTGGAGACAAAATGGACAGATTCGAGTTTGCTGCAACAATGGCGCGAGTGAGTGGATGTTGGTGAGAGTTGAGAGACACGTCCGAGCTCCACGGAGCTGGATGAGAGTCGAAAGACAGTCCAGACGCGCCGGACAGTGCCCCAAAAGAGCCCATCGATCTCAGCCGCACATTGGCTCCATCAATTCTGACATCATTTACAGGCAGGCCCAACATTGATGCCATTGCTTCGCTGTTCAGATTTTGCGTACCGGCAGCAGCATTACCAGCAGCAGAAGCGGCGCTTCCAGCTAATCTATCATTGGCATGGCTGGCCCCGTTGGATATAGTTGGAACGCATTCGGGACTGACTGCGATGCCTGCTGTGCCTTGCAGTCTACTGGGAGTATTTGCTCTTCTGCCTGGCTTCCACAGTGCAAACAAGCATTCGGAGCTTGGATCAGCGCTTGCTGTGCCGTCAGCATACACCCGCACCAAGGCTGGGGTTGTTGTGCCTGGCTCCATTGCTGTATTGCCACCAGGACGAGCATCAGACTGCGAGCGAGAAGCCACTTCATCTTCCATCCGGGAGATGACATATGTACCAGACAATGAATGAGCACGACGGAGAGAGTGGAAGAGATGAGTCGAATGCTTCGCTTTACTGGCCACAAACTCTGCCTTGACCACTGAAGACATTGATGATGATGCTGTGTGCTTCTTTTGCAGTTTCTGGTCTTTGCCGCGAGTGAGTCCCAATCGAGCCAATAGACTAGGCTTATGTTGCGGCTGTCGTTGCTGCGGTTGCTGCTGCTGCTGTTGCTGTTGCTGTTGTTGCGGAGAGAATGTGCCAGAGGGAGGAAGCGGTGGTGTTTGTTGCTGATTGACTATTTGAGGACGCTCACGTGGTGATGTGGCAATGGCAGGAGGCAGACCGCGCGAGATTGAAATTGGAATACTGGGAGTGAACGATTTGACAGAAGGTGGTCGATTCTTGTACCTTGGCCCACTAAAATACTGCGCATCCTCGTAGGCATCGTCATCCACCGCCGCTCTGTGGGCATCGTCACTGTCATTCATGCTTTCCTCATCATCCTCTTCTTCTTCATCTTCATCGCTGTATCTACCGCCAGTGCGCGGCACTTCAGCCAATCCGCCATCTGTATCAGTGTCTTCGCCATCAACCACGTCGGCAGTGAGTGATAAAATATTGATTCTGTCAGGTGCATCAAATTCAATCAGCTTCCCGTGAGTCAGTACACAGAATCTGCGAGTCATTGCCTTGTGTCTTCCACTCTTTCTATACAGGAATCCACTCATAATAATGGTACGACATCCCAACAATTTACACACGCTCCATACACGAGGATCAGCCAGCACTCTAAACGCATCATTGCCACCAGTATCATGTTGCATGAGAGGCATTTCATTGTACAGTAAGCTGTCCGGAACAACCTTGGCATACATTGCAAGCTGGGCATGAGCCACACGTCGTTTGGTGTCGAGAGCCAATCTTGCCCTCCAATAATCACGCAATGCACGCAGTCGAGAAACCCATCGACGCATTGCAGCCGGAGAGTGCGCTTGAAGGGGAATGACAGAGCCATCTCGCATAATGACGTCAAAGCGAGTTCCAGACTCGCTGAGAGTTGTAGAGTGAACGTGTTCGTGAGAGCCCTGGGTTGACACATGGCGAATCTGACGCATTTGAACGACATCAATGCGCTCGATCTCTACAGCGTCAATGTAGCCCTTGGCTGTAGCAATCTGGTCAGACAACCTCATTCGAGTAGTTTGGAATGTGCGGTATGCAGATGAAGATGTGGTTGTGACTACAGCGGTGTTGGCTGGAACAGGTCGTGGAGAAGGCTGCTGATGTGGATATTGCTGTGGATGTTGTTGCTGAAAATACTGCTGAGAAGGATGGCGAGAATAAGACAACAGTGAAGTATACGTCTGCTGTGGATCTTCGTGTTCACCAAATACATCTGCAACTGTTCCAGGCACATAGAGTGACTCCCGGCTAGGCGGATGATGGGGATTGGACAGTGGTTGTAAAAGAGGTGAATGAGAATAGCCGACAGGAGCGGTTGATTTCAACAATGAACCAGGAGTGGTTACATCTGCAGGTTGCAGCCAATTGCTAGTGTATTCAGTTTGATACAGCATTGCGTGTGCACTTCTGGCTGACAATAACAGTATCAAGTTATCATGAGTAGCCAGGAATATAACTCTGCCAGATGACGTCTTTGGATGGGGATAGTTGAGCGGCGCTGGAGGTAGTTTGATTGGTTGATTGGCTGACGCATTTCCATCGTCAATTAAATCACCACTTTGCTTCGGACGAGATAGTTTCATTTGAACGCTTGGATATTTGATCAAGAATCCTTCAACACCAACTGGCTCCATTAGTTCAACCTCCTTGTATCGACTGCCATTATTGTTACCATTGTTATTATTGGCATTATTGTTGCCATCGTTATTACTAATTCTTTTAATAGCTTTGGCAGAATCTGGATAATGTTCCTGCTCTCTTACTTGCAATTCATGGGTATCCTCTAGCCATTGAGGAGTGATTGCACTTTCCAAAAGTGAATTCAGTGAGCCCGTTTTGTCATCATATTCACTTTGACCTCTTGGCATTATCCAGTCAATTCTATCCATTCTTCTCCATCCAACTCCAATTTCTGTTAATACCAATTCGCTATCTCTTTCATGTTCCTCATGGCCACCGCCTCTTCCTTTCTCTAGAGTTGTTGAAGCGTGATCCAGACAGTTTCTACGAGACCACCTTCTGCTAAATGCACCTGTGCCATACGAGTAGCCTGCAACCCATCTGGATACAATCACTCGGGCTCTAGTCCATGCTGTATCAAAATGAGGCTCTTGTTCAATCATTGCTGACTTTTTACTTTTGCTGTTCTGTAATTGCTGCTGATGTATCTTAACATGTGGCGTTGACAAAATAACATTCCCACTGGCACTTCTACTTTTATTACCACTGCCACCAATCGATATACCACCATAGTTACCACCATCATTATGCTGCATTCTATTATCATGGTAGTAATCATCTTCAATACCATTATCACTATTACTGTCATAATGTCCATTTCTATAAGTATCGCCAGTCACCTCGTATGCAATTTGAAGAGATCTCAGCACTAAATCACGCACATCCCAGACAGTTGGGTTCATTGGTAATATCAATCCCAGTGCACTGGCTGCCTCATATTCTGCATTCATTACATAATCATTACTATTGCTCGCAATAGACGGTGGCTGCAGCAATGGAATCTCAATAATGAGTGCTTGATCAACATCAGGAACGCACACTCTCAAACACAAGTCACGTCCACGCTCAGCAATTGCACTCAGATGGCACATCAGTGGCTCAATTTTATGCGAGATTGCAGCCGCTGTGGCAGCCGCATGAACTGGAATAGTCAATGACTGTCCAAATGACAGTTGTGAGGCAGATGGCGAGGTTTGCTGCAGATCGTTGAGTCTACGAGTAGCAACTGGTCCACTTTGCGGTGTACTGAAGATGGGCCACGGTATAGGAGGTGCTGGATTCAGAATCTGATGAAGAGCCATGTACCACTGCTGAGCGAGTGCGGTCGATGGAGGTCTAAATATGTAGGCTCTGACAGGTGCGAAATCATCCGCAGTAACATCGCCTCCATGCATTGCCTCTTTTAAAATGGATCGCTTCATTGTATTGCTTCTTCCATATTTTCTCAGCGCAGTTGAACCTGGCCCTGAGCCACCAGACGAGCGTGAATAAAGACGAGACAGTGCGGCTGCATCCAACATTGCATCGGTTGGATCTATTGTGAATCCTTCCCCGCTGCTTCGGCTGCTTCCACTTCCAATGCCCAGTGCACTAATGCCATGAAACGAATTTGGACGAGACCGTTTACTGTCTAACTCACGAACAACGGCAGATGAACGGCGGTGAAGCATGTTTCCAGATTTCTTTCTAGAATGTCCACTGATAAAGTTATGACTGTGATGTTGGTGGTGATAATCACCTCCGCTGCCGCTACCACTGCTTGCACCACTTGCATATCTGCGATGTTGTTGTTGCTGCTGTTGCTGCTGTTGATGGTGACGAGAGCTTGCCATGCTAGTCCTAGATAACATTCTGTCAGGGCCGACATTGGTGGGCGAAGGAGGAGCTGACTTATCTGCCGCAAACTGAATTGTTGTAGCCATGCTGTGACCGGTTGCAGCTCTGGCTGGATACGCTCCAATCATACTCATTGGGGGCAGCTGCGGCATAACAGGGGGACTCGTGCCACTCATTGTGCTGGCAGTGTTTACTGCGCTGATTCCAGCTGGTGGCCCAATAAAAGGTCTGACCGACTGTTCGCGTGTAACTAATGAGAGTGTTCCATCTAACGGGGCAAAGCAGGTCAGATGCACCTCAGTTGGTCGCAGTGCTATGGATTCGACTGGTTTGCTCAGAGTTGCCCAATAAAAGTCAATTCTTGCACAGGGTCTAAGCACAGCCCATAGCTCTACCCAAGGCTTCGTAGTCCGTCGGTGTCTAAACTGTGAGTATTCATCATAATGCTGAGGTAGTTCATCTCTACGTAGTTTATCGACTCGAAACCAGACTGGACTAGCCAGTAGTATCCCATCCCGTAGCCATGGCTTCTCAGATGCTGCATTTGTTGTTGCAATTGCTGATGACATTGCAAACGATGAATCAGATCCACCAACTTTTGGCACTGGTGGCACTAAAGATATGTTCGGTGCAAGATGATTGGCTGATGCTGCTGATCCTGCAAAGGAGGCTGAGGCTACTGAGGCACTGCTAGTGAGAGGCGCGGCTGGTTTGCGCTGGAGGCGATACGGTCGAGTCTCTGTAGGTTTTCGAGTTAGTTTGATTGGTATAACTTGCTGTTGCTGTGGCTGTTGTTGCTGTGACTGTTGTTGTTGTTGATTATGTGAGAAACTCTGTGCTGAAGGTGACAGTAATGGTGGTGCAATGCCATTTGGATTCGCGTCTTCTAACTGGTGTTGTTTGCTGGATGATCGTCCAAACAGTTTCCCTGTCAAGCTAGATAGACTCAATTTCGACATTGAGCTTGCCAGGCTGTGTCTGAATCCTTTTCGACGCTGCTGTTGCTGGTCACCGCTAGAAATATCATTTAGACCAAGATGTAGATTTGAGGCTGATGCAGCCAATCCAAGCTGTGCATTGCCTCCACTGGTTAAGAATGGCAAAGCTGACCGCGGACTATGTGGTGCTGAGGCTGATTGCTGCTGCATCTCTGTATCTGTTCTAATAATGTTGATGGGTGGCACTGCTAATTTCTTGCCAAGTCCACGTGGTTGTAGCCTAATTCCACCAGAAGCCACAGCCAGTTCAGGTGACGATGTAGCTGCAGCGGTATTATCAAAGGTTGGAGATGCATCTGGAGAGTAATAAACTGTTCCGCCAGTGGTTGATCTCACTAGAGGATCTGGTCTGTGTCCATCTTCGCCTCCGTTGCTGTAGTCTCCATTGTCAGGCAGGAATCCATCAGAGATGCTCATTGCTGTGTGGAATGTGCCAGTTCGTGATGTTCTATTGCTTAATCTGCCAGATAAATATGGATGATTGGGCGAAAATGATCGATTATTGCTGTGCTGATTAAGTCTTCGGATTGTCCCGGATTCATCTTCCATATCATCATCATTATCATCATCATTATCATCATCATTACCGTCACCATTATCACTATCTTTATCACTATCGTTATCGTCACTACTTTGACTACTCATACTACTATTATTGTCTCCCTCATTCCTAGCAGAATGCCTTCGCTCATCATCTGATATAAAGTGTTCCGGCTCCTCTACAATGGCATCTGACACTCCACCTACATTAAATACAGGCAGTAGACTAGGTGATCCAAGCTGTGAGCTATGCTGCATCGGATGAGCTGATTGATTGCTGCCCTGTGTACTGGTTGATGCATGCCTCGCAGCTTGCTCGTTGTGCCTTTTGTTCTTGAATAATAGAGATAGTAGACTCCTATTGCTATCCTTATTATTTAGAGATATCAGCTGCTTTGGAGATGCGTTTGGAGGAACTGCGCTGGCCACCATTGTCATTAGAGGTAACTGCAGTGCACTATTGCTATTAATACTGTTGCTAGATGATTCATTTGATACAACTGGGCCGGCTATTGGAACGCTTTTACCTTTGATTATATTCTCTGCCCAACTCATTGCAATTGGTCCAATAAACTCTCGAACAACATTGGCTTCATCTGCTTTGCCTAACTTGCGCAAGTGCGTTGCTGCTGCTAACTGAATTGGCTCAGTTGCACTTTGAGCACTGTGTGGATTCAATGTTAACTGCCGAGTAGGTCTGCTGTAAACATTCTCTCGGTGTTGATTTTGTTGTTGATGCTGTTGATGCTGATGTTGCTGTTGTTGGTTGCTAGTTGAAGCTGTGGCTGTGTTGGTCGTGTTTTGGTGTTGTTGATGCCATGAGGAGGTAACCGGCCGAAGCAATACTGGCTCATCACGAACCTGTTGAGACATTGGTGAGGTTGATAGCCGCCGTTGCCGCTGCTTCTTCTATTACTGCTGTTTCTGTCACTGTCACTGCCCTTACTGTCGCTACCGCCGTTACTGCTATTGTTGTTGAGCTGGTGATGATGAGAAAGCGAGGTGAGTATTGTTGCGCTTTTTGTTGTTCGAGCAAGTGGATTGGGCTTGGTCGAGATGGATGCGTGCGCGTTTTGGCTGTGCGAGTCTCTTTCTCTCTTCTGTTGCTTTACACTCAACACGAACACCTCTCTCCTCCCTCCCTGCTTTCCTTCCTTCTTGTAGATGCTGCTGCTGTACGTGTTGCTGCTTGTGCTTGCCTTCGTTGGTGGCAAGTTCTATGCAGAATCTCTTCAAGTGAAAACGCAACAACAGACACAGTCTCAAGAAAAGTCGAGTTCAACAGCCACTGCGGCCACTGCGCAGACTCAACAGAGTGCACCATCCAAATCGGCAAAGAAGAAGCGCAACAAGAAAGCGAAGGGCAAAGCAGCAGCAGCATCAGAAGCATCTGAACAACATGCGATTACTCAATCGGTCGATGCACCAAACAACAAAGTCAAAGTGGAGCAACAGCATAGCCATAACATTAACAATGTTGAAGAAGAAGATGATGACGATGATGATGCAGATGATAGAGATGCAGACAATGCCATAGAT
>MU603114.1:1955-19819 GCA_025201865.1 Ramicandelaber brevisporus
CATCGCATTCCGCTTGAACACCGAGCCCTCCAGTCCCTTCAATGTGCGCACTCGCACCACAACGCCGTCGTACTTGAGTGGAGCAGAGATCCATCCGACACCGGCAATCCCGACCTCGTAGCTGGCCTTGTTGATGTGCTCGTTTGAAAGCTCAAATTCAGCGGCTGTAACCAACTCTGGCAGTCTCTTCAGCCGCTCTGGATCGGGAGTCAGTGGATGCACCAATATGCTCTTTGTGTTACCTTCGGCTCGCATGTTTTCGTGCATGTTCGCAACCGCCTCTGCTTTACCAATGTGCACCTGCATGTGACTACAAACTGTAAACAACTTGAGCTTGTGTGGACCGGACACATAATCGATCTGACCAAATGGACCAAAGCTGATAGTCTGACCAACCTTGACGTGGAATGTCTGTGTTTTGATTCGAGCGTTACGTGGCATAAAATCGACAATCTCAGATGGAGTGAGCAAGTCCAAAACAGAAGCTCGATGAGCAATACCGGGTGTATCGTAGACTGCACCACCAACCGCGTCTTGCTCTCGAACGCCGTGATCCTCAGCTTTACTTGTTGCCAGTTTCTTGTTTCCTGTGGATGCCTGGGTGTCTTCCTTCTGAGCCGAATATTCCACAGGTCGCTTTGTGATAGTTCCGCTGAACACATTGAGTGGGATTCCAAACATTTCTATCGTTGTACCGGGCACTGGCGATGTAGTGACTGCATGTTTGCTCGCAAAGAAACTCTTTTTTAACAATGCGTTAACCACCATTGACTTGCCTACATTTGCTCTTCCAACAAAGTACACATTGCTGTTGTCCAGTCCAGTCGAGTTTAATCCGGCTGGCAATTTGTCCAGCTGCTTGTAATACTTAGCAATATCTTTAGCCAGCTCAGTGATCCCAAGGTTAGACTTTGCACTAATCAAGTGGATGGCGTCAGGTTTTGGGAAGTTTTGGATTTTAGCCATGTGGATTAGCCATTGTTCCAATCTATCATGATGCACGTCTTTGGGTAATAAATCAACCTTGTTTGCCACCAGTATTAGTTTATGATGAGATGAAATTAGCTTTCCAACATCTGGCAATAATGAGAATGGCAAATCGTACAAATCACACACTACAACCACTACGGATGGTGCACGAGCATCTCGTAAAAACGAGAGGAAGGACACATCGGGGACAACAGGTTTACCAACAGGACCAATCACTCGGTTGTAATGTTTGAGATCGAAGCATCGCTTGCACACAATCTTCTTGTCATCCGGCACGCTGCTGGCGGATGCTGGTGGAGATGACGACGATGAAGTTCCCAGGAACAGCTTTTGCAATGTTTCTGGATCCATGTTTTTAACGGACTCGCTCAATGCATCTGGTGACACGTCGATATTAGCAGTTGTGCTCTCTACCGTTGATGCTGTAGATGTCGCTGTAGACGCGGTATCTTTTGTGGATGACTGCAAGTCTTCAACGGTCAATGCCTGCTTTCTGTGCTTGGATCTCTTCTCAGATGTCGCCGGATCCAGCTCTGGATGCACCAAACTGACTGGAATGAAGCCGGGCTTGTCTTGATCATCATGCTGAAACTTTGCGCCGCATCCGGGGCACAGATCCTTCCTCGAACTCAACACCGCCTGATTCCTCTCCATTGCCTGCATATACCGTACATCATCCTTCTTCTGCTGCTTCACCTGGTCGGGCTCAACATACTTTTCATCCAAGTGAAAGTATCTTCTCGTAATAGCTGGAACATGTCGCAATACTGCTACGCCAGCTCGACTTCCTACAAGCGTCCGTCCTGCTGCTCCTGCTGCTCCTGCTGCTGCTGCTATCGCCAACCGTGATGCTGATCTCGCTATTTGCAATCTGCTGTTCATTTTCGCTTGACTGTTGATTATTAGTTGTTAAACAAAGCTGGAGCTGGCGAGTTGAACTTTGCCAACGATCTGTAAAAAAAAAAAGAAAAGAATAAGAGCAAGTGTAGAACATACATACGCGTACGCATACACAATGCCGTTTGCACTTCCGTTCGAGTTCAGCTCAGCGTCGCTGGAGAAGCAGCGCGTTGCTGTGGCTAGCGGCACATTCGTCGCCATTATCGACACGTCCAACGATTCCGTTGTAGCATCCACTGAACCAGCCACCACAAATCCGACTCAGCAGTTGATCAGCGATCTGCCAGCAAAGGCATCCATCACCGGCATTGCACTGAGCAGAGCCGCACAGCATCTTGCAGTCACTACCGACGACAAGGGTTTGCATCTCTATGCCGACCCATCTCTCGGCGGCTCGAATGATGCGAGTGGCAACAAGTGGCATCTGCTGCTGAGCGCATACTTGCCAAAGCGCGCAACCAAGGTTCTGTTTGCAGATTTCCCAGGCGTTGCTGATGGCGCTCAGAGCGAGACTATCCAATTGCTTGTTGCCGACAAGTTCGGAGATGTATGGCGATGGACTCTTCCATTCAACGGCGCATCGGAGACTATCAAGGTGTCGCATTTAGAACCAGATGTTCAGAACCAGTATGCTCAGCTTGCCGTTGGACATGTGTCCATTGTCACAGATGTTGCTCTGGCCACTGTCAACAACCGCAAGAAATTTATTGTGACGGCCGATCGAGACGAAAAGATTCGCGTTACTCACTACCCAAATGCTCACAACATTGAAGCAATGTGTCTTGGCCACAAATCGTTTGTTTCGGCTGTTACTGTGCTGAATGCTACTGGCGAGCGTCCAATTCTGCTGTCTGGTGATGGAGATGGCTTGATTATTGGCTGGGATATGCTTACTGGAAACGAGATTACTCGCTATCAAGTTGCCGATGTCGTAGCATCGCAATCAAACAGCGAGGAGCCAAAGAAGCCCTTGGTTGTCAAGGCTATTCATGTTGGCGCCAGTCTCATTAATGGCACGTCTACCACTGGCTACATTGCTGTCGTTGTTGAGGATGTGCCAGATGTCATTGTCTATAAAGCAGAGATTTCAACAGGCGATGCCACTCCAGCCGTGTCGCTGACGGAGGGCCGCTCGATTGCTCTGCCGCATGTTCCACTGTCTATCTTTGCTGATCCAGCAGCCCCGGATACCGCTGCCTACGTCTCATTCTCGACTCAAACCCAGCAATCCGATAGTTCCGTTCTTGTGCAGCGCATTTCTATCGATTCAAGCGTTGATCCCGCTGCTTCAGCCGTGTGTCGCACTCTTGTTGAGCTCAAGACTCCCATTGTGGACAAACTGCCAGTTGTATCCAAGCTCGAGGAGATGCGTAAGGATGTTATTCGTCGTCATCCACATCGTGCAAACCCTGCAAAACCATCCAACTAAAAGATAATACCACTTGCACACGCGCGCGTGTATGTGTGTATGTATGCACATGTGTTTGTGTGTGTGTTTGTGCGTGTGTTTTTTTTTTAAGTGACATCATATCCGCTCCTTACGCCAACATTGCTCTAAAGATAGGAAAGTTCCCTGACAAGCTCATTGCAGTTTGCTGCGCAGCGGAAGACTCAGCAGAGAGAACGCAGAGACTGACGCAGGGTTGCTGTGTTTTGTTTCTCTTTCTTCTCCCAATTTTTTTTTTATAGACTGTCGTCGCAGTGTGTGCTCGCATTGTCTGGCTCACTACAAAAAGCACGCGGTTCAGGCCAGCTGAGTGTGTCTCGTCAACTGAGCACTAACTGCTACCACTGCTACTACCACTAACTGCCGCTACTACTACCACTACTACAACTTCAAGTACAACGACAGCTACCAAACTATATCTATTTTATACCTTTTTTTCTCCCTCCTCCAGCAAACAGTGTTGCAAATGAAGAGGCAAAGTTGGCGCGCGATGGACCTCCCAGTGGACGTCTTCGAGGCAGTGTTTTCGTTCCTTGGAGTACAGGATCTGTGCCAGTGTCAAGTAGTGTGCCGGGCGTGGTATGTAGTATCGTTGCCTCATCTATGGCAGGCAATCTTCTTTGGAGGACTACCTCCAGCTACTATGATGGTTCACAGCCCAGGCGCCATTGCTGTAGCTCAAGCTGAGCGCAGAGCACGACTGGCTGCTGCCACTGGTATTCCAATCTCATGCTCACCTCCATCTTTGATTAGTACCAGTGCTACAGCTATTACAACAACAACTAGTACTACTACTGCCACTACTGCTGCTAGTGCCAATAATAATAATAATGGCAACAGTAATACTGCGATGAACGCTAATTCAACTGCTGGCACAGCTGGATTTATCAGTCGGAGTACAACAAATAGTCATAGTGCAACAGCAGCGGCAACAACAGCTGCAGGTATCATGATGGCTGGAATGGCCACCAATGCTAATAACAATGCTAACAATAACACTGCGACTGGCAACAACACTGCTGCCCAAACACCGCGGCATTCAATGAGACTGATTCCCATTGGGAAGATCCCTGGCTCCATGTATCGCTCCGTCCGCGACCGAATTCAGAGTGTAGTTGCCCGTATTGGCAGTGGAATATCCTCCCATCGCAACGACAGCATCTTTGGCGGCAACGGCGGAGGCGGAGGTGCTGGCGGTGGAGTGAATGGCAATGATTTAATGAGACGTAATGTTACTTCGCCCATCATGATTGGAAGCTCAACATTTAATAGTAATGGCAATAGTCATCACCACCATCATCATCATCATCGTGGTCAGCGGTTATTCCCCAGGATTGATTTGCTGGTTGAACATGGTCATTACGTACGTACGCTATGGATGGCTGGCGACACTCAATTGAAATCACTCAATATTACGGAAGACTGCCTTCCCAATGTTGTTAGATTGGTATTCAACCAGCAGGTCTCTGTTGGTGAGTTATTAGATACTATATCAAGACGGTCGCCTAGTCCAACATTCCCATCTACTTCAGCCTCAACTACTGCAGCATCATCAGAGTCAGAGTCAAAGTCAGTTGCACGTAGATCAGTTCCGATTGCAGACAGATTGCGCTCACTTATCCTCAGAATGCCTGAAAGATTGGACAATGCTCATCTGATTCGGCTGTTTAATCTCCCAAACCTGCGTCGATTGGACATTCGTGGGCTGGGAGACGTGACGTCAGCATTGACTGAGCTGGCATCACGTCCGCGTGGGTCACTGCCTCCTCTCAAGCATCTGTCAATCCAATTGTATGACCCCGATGATATTGGAATTGCCAAATTTATATCATCATTTCCTGATTTAGTCACGCTGGATGTTAGCTTCAGAACCGATTGCTCCTCTTTAGTTATTTTGGATACTGGCAACATTGCTATTTTGGATGACATTGAGGCCCAAATAGCTACGGCCAACTCGGCTCTGGCAGCTGCTGATACTCCTAGTGCACGCGAAGCTGCCGAGGCCAGAATCCGCGCATTGCCTCGTATTTTGGATGGTTCCAGCCCGTTGGATACAATGCATGCCTGCTCTTCAAATAGACGTACAATCTGGCCCAAGTTGGAGGATCTCACCATCTCTCGTGGTCATTCGCTTTGGTTTTGGTGGCTGGCTGGCTCCTTTCCATCAAACGCTACTGGCCTTGAGGATGACGATTGTGATAATGGATTCAGTCTAACATTACCACTCACTGTCAATGAGCTCAAATCACCGCTCCGTAGAATTGATCTCAACTCTCGTCACATTGAGCCTCGCTTAAATGTACTGGGCATGCTGACCACATTTGAGCATCCATTCCTGGTTGAATTTGCAGCCAAGAACTGCCGTGGTATGAATGATGACGTGCTGCTGGCTCTAGTGAGAAATGCACCGCAGCTGACTATTCTCATCTTGGATCACTGTTGGAATTTGACTGATAGCAGCATCCATCCAGCTATTCGCACACTGAGTAGATTGCGTGTCATCAACATTATTGGGTGCGAGAGAGTAAAATCGCTTGGACTGAGTGTAACTGATTGTGTCAATGGCGTTGGTGCTGCTGCCTCATTACGCGAAGTTTACATGAAGGCGGTCACGTTTACTGATCAAGGCGTCATTGCTCTCTTTGCATTGCCTTACCTGACCATCTTGGACATTACTGGAACCACCACCACTGCAGACGTATTCATACAGGCATGCCAGACTCGCGAGCATTTACTGGAGACTGGCAAGATTGTCGTTCCGGGCGGAGGCGGAGGTTGGCTGAGCACTCTTGTGGCAGGCGCTGCTGCTGGTATCACAGATGCGTCTCTGCTAAAGATCATGTCGACATTTAGAAGACTGAGCAGTATGTCTGTTCTCGCAACTCAAGTGTCTCCGCCATTCCTGGCCAAGCTGGCACGCACCCATCCTTACATTATGGAGAAGCCATGTTACGATTAAACTCAATAGCGGCAATAAGAAGAAAAAGGAATCTCTATTACTCACATAACTACACTTAACCTATTTGAAACTTGTAGATCTAATAACGTTAACTTGATCTCATGTTCCGTATTAGTGATATTTAATTTTAAAGATGCTTCGCTAATTCATTCTTAATCAGATAGAACAAACATCTTTAGTTCACACTGGCTAATGGAAGAGACTAGATTGTGGAACACCAACGATGCCAGCCACCCATTCAGAATAGCGGCTGACCAAGGTGTAGAACGCCACGATATCCTTGTCGCCACAGGCCGGGTGTGGCTTGTGCTCTGGCGTGTCTCCAAAGCTGGTCAATCCAACCAAAGCCGGCACATTCACCTCCTCGCCGTCAACAGTCTTGCGCTCGTAAACAATGAGAGGACCACCAGAATCGCCATAGCAAGTGTCATGTCCCGGAGTACCCGTAGTGCAGACCAGCGTGCTCCAATCCTTGATTTCCGCGGGCAGAATCTTGGCACACTCTTGAGGCTCACCAGTTAGCAAGTTGACCTTTTGCAGATGTGTGGTCATGACCGACTGAACTGGATTAGTAGAGCCCCATCCGACAGCCATAACATTTGTGCGAGCAGGAACCGGAGTGCTACGATCGTTGCTGCTAGCGTTGGTGCCAAGTTTGGCAAACTTGATTGGCTGCACTTTTGATGAAAATGCAATCTCGTTTCTAGTTTCCACCATCGCGATATCACCAAGCACGCCTTTAATACTATAGCCATTGTAGACATGACCGCGCACAGCCATGTTATTGGGGGACGTATGAGCAATATCATCGCCATACTCCAACTCCATATTGGTATCTGGCAAGCGGGTTCCCACCGTCGTATCAAAGAAGCAGTGAGCAGCAGTGATAATGTGACGCTTGGAGATGATGGCACCAGTACAGAGGAAGCCGGTAGTTCTAGTGGAATCGCGAGCCGTGAAGATGCGGACGACAAACGGGAAATCATTATTCGCGGCATCACTACCACCGACAATGCGAAGTTTGTCGCTCATCGATTCGGGTTTGATGCTGGCGGGCAGTCCAAGCGTGAGGCTCGGGACGAGAGCGAGCAGCAGCAGCAGCGTAAGGCACGCCACTGGCAGAGAGAAGAATCCGACCATATCGGGCGAAGACAAGAGAAAGAAAGGGATTAACGATACACCAAGGAGTAGTAAGGTGATCAAAATAGAAAAGCTAGGAACTGATAGCAAACAAAAGTCAAATTGAAAGTAAAAAGTAAAAAAAGTAAAAGTGATAGTGGTGCCGGGAGAGGAAGCGGTTTGGCAGAAGACAGGACCAAGGAGGATGAAGGGAAGAAGGGAGTTTGCTCTCGCGTGAGCTGGTCCTATATGCGATTGAGGGGAGAGACCCACTCACCAATCCTTGCTGTTTTGGTGAGTAGTGTGCCATTGTTGATTCTCACAGTCCTGACGCAAAGAATGGGGATCGAGAGAGAGAGAGAAAAAGTGAGCGGCTCAGTAGAGGCTGATGATTCTCACAGTGAGAGAGTCAATAGAAAAAATACCATTCAAATGTACACGCCGCTCAGTGACGCGTTTCACTCACTGGTTTGTATTGAATACGAGTGGGTGGAATGGAATGAAATGGAATGGAGTGGAGTATACAGAAACTAATTGCAATAAAATGCCATACGAAATGGTGTTAGTATTGAATGAATGAAAATGCTATAGTACATATTCAGAAACCTCTAGAGTTTTCAATCTCTTGAACACGCTCACAGATAGTCAAGATACCGGTCACACACTCTCTCGGTATCCTCGCATATACACTCAGCTATTAGCTGAACATTGATGTGCTTGATATGTGCTGAGTTTAATTTTTAGCCTCATGCTACAAACTGATTCAGCAATGCTAAACAAGCGTACCCGGACTTGGACTGCGTCATTTGTAATCAACCACTTACTCCGAACATTCGTTTGTCAGCTGACATAGAAGTGCTCCTATTCTTGGTACATTCTACATACGTCAGTGTGCCCAAATCGAGATTAGGACCTACATTGTGTGCTAATTTTAACATGGAACATTTGCGGATCCGCTGATATGAACATGTACGAGTTGGTGTAATTGTTCGACCTCTCTGTCTGTGTGTCTGTCTGTCTGTCTGTCTGTCTGTCTGTGTGTGTGTGTCTGTGAGAGTGTCTGTCTGTCAGTGTGTCTGTGTACTCGTGTGTCAGTGTGTCTGTGTATCTGTCTGTCTCTTTCTCCGCCTTGGCAAGCGATAAAGACTGATTGATGGTCTACAGTAAAGTCAGGTATATAAACTGCTCAGAAAATGCCATTTGTTCCATGTCAACACACCGAGCCACATCAACAACTACAGAACATCACCTGTGCACTTTCTTCTAACCGCATCGACATCAGCGCAAGCATATTCCATGGCTTTTATCCGCATCCTCTCTGTTGCGACCGTCCTGGCGACTGCGCTCGCATCCTCTGGCTCGGCCATTCCGGCTTCTCCAGGCTCCTCCGCTCCTCTGTCGATTGGTACTACAGGGCTTGGACTCCACCCTGAATGTGTTCGCTCCAACTTTGGCTTTGGCAAGATGTACGATGGCTGCAACACCTGTAGATGCTATGATAACTCGCCATACACGGGCTGCACTGCCATGTGGTGTCGAATTTCAGAGATCCCTGCTGCTACCTGCGTGAAAGGCGCTCCAGAGCGCATCTTTGACGTGCCAGAGGTACGCCTCAAGTGTCTGTGCCTGACCAATGGATTACGTGTTTGCGTTCCAATTGATCGCGACTTCCTGGCGCCGTATGGTAGCGAATTGCCTCCATACGGTCCAGGAGAAGGATCTCAGAAGTTCTGCCAGAGTGTGTATGGAAATGGCACCTATGTTGATCCAGTATCTGGCTTCAAGTGTGCATGCGATGCTGGAGGCAACGTTTTCTGCCAAGTTCCAACCAACTAAGTTTGAACTCTCATCTTTCTTAAGAGCTCTAGCATTTGTTTTTCCTTTTAACTCGTCCCCATTTTGTCCCTTCCAAGTTTACCCTTTTTTGTAGGTTTACAAAGATGAATACAGCCGATATCATCCTTTTTCTTTTTGATCACTGTTTTCAACAACCATGCGGAGCTTTGTGCTCGGTTAAACCCAAATCCCGAGCTCGATTTGACCACTTCATCCACATACTCATTGGCCGTCTGTGAAGAGCAATAATGAATCTCTCTCTCTCTCTCTGTGTGGCGGGATTTTCGGGATGACGCACGCACTGAGCACAAAAAGAAAGTCCCTTCTGCACTGTGCATGTCACAGACAGTCTCGAAACGAACTTCCCTGTACTGTTTCATGTAATTCAAAGGGCAATTGCTGGGAGCAACGAAGACGTGCATCAGCAACTCGTACCTGATTCCCGCAGTGGAAACACTACAGTCCTCTATCTATCATTTTTTTCCCCCTCTTCTTCATCCTCTTATTCGACCTCTCTCACTTTTGTTGTACCTGTGTTTCAAGTACCCTCAACACAGCGATTGTGACCACGACTTGACATCGTGTACATAATTGCGCCATTCCGGGTAACCACTCTGCTTCTGTACCGATTCTTTCTCCTACTTTCTGCCTGGCCGGGCTCGTGACACTTGCTGGCCGTTTGTTGTTGCCGCTCTCAAAGCTCCTTCCAAATCCATCCATACTTGTACACCTTCTTTCTTCCTCTTCCTCTTCTTCTTCATTGTGTTTCTTGTTTTTGCTTTGCTTTGAACAAACGAGCGTACGCACGCAGCAGACTTGACTCCAGCAGGCAACATTGGTAAAGAAGACTGGCCAGCCTTCTTTTGTTTTTGTTTGAGTACTTTTACTAATCAACCAGCCCTTCGTCTTCTTCACTCAAAGTTCGATTTTTTTTACTGTTTCTTTTTTTTTTCTTCTTCCTTCCTTCGAGCAGCCACCAACTGCATCAGCCACCACCGCCATCAGCACGCGAAGCGCATACACTCTACTCCGTTGATAGTACGTTTCCGCCCCCCTTCGCGTGCATACAAACGACACCGGCAACAGCAACAACAACAGCAACAACAGCAGCAGCAAACGGTATCAGTGTGGCCATTCACGAATTCTCTTTCCCCGTCGCTCACACTCCTCAAGTACCAGTCAACTTGCCTTCTTGAAAGAGCCAAACAGTCTTATTTCTGCAGGCCGAGGACAGAGTGTGAAGTGAGAGAGAGCCTTGTGTTGCACCGCGTTCTGTGAGTGTGTCTCAGCGAGAATAAGTGAAGTGTGTATCACAAACCGGCTCTTCGAGCCTTGTGTTGCACCGCGTTCTGTGAGTGTGTCTCAGCGAGAATAAGTGAAGTGTGTATCACAAACCGGCTCTTCCTTCCTTCCCTTTGCTTGCCTCGCACTACATAGCCTTGTATTATTTTTTTTTTACTTCTTATACCACAGCCTCTTGTTCCTCTTACACCCTTTCCTCGCGGTCGCTTCCTCATCTACATCTCTTTCCTCCCTTTCTCCCTTTCTACAGCAAACATTGCATCTAACCAGGCGAACCGCATACACTCAGCAAACACATATACTCAACAAACAAATACACATATAACACGACGCGAAACGGAACGGAACGAAACGAAGCGATACTATACGATACTATACGATACAGAAGGATGCTTGATCAACCATTCTCAATGTCAGCGTCAACAGCTGGAGTCCCCTCCAATCCCATTGCCCTGGCTGTACTCAATGCACTCAATCAACAATCCAACGAGCCTCATCAACTGCAATCTCCAAAGTCAATGGTTTCTCAGCCTCTCTATCACAGCAGCAGTGGTATCACTGGTCGGCGGCGATCATCGTATGCACGGGAATCCAACTGGAATGTCAATGCTATTGGTAATAGCAGTTCTGCACTTTCTGCAATTGCTCGTGATAGACGTCCCAGCGTTCCGGCAATTGTCGCATCCAGCGCATCTCCAGGACTACTGCACAAGTTGGGAACGAATTCGTGTCACTCACTGCCTCTTGCAAGCACCGGAGAGTCAACCAGCCCAGATGGCACAGTCTCTGCACGGAGGGCATCGCTGGCAAGTCTACAGCGTGGACTATCAGCACTTGCGACAGCCACAGGAACACCACCTCAGAGCATAATCCTTTCAGCAGCAGCAGCAACAGTAGCAGCGGCAGCAACTGCAACAGTAGCAGACCGTGGAACTGGACGGAAGTCATCTTTAGCTGCGTCGGTGCAGTCAGTGGCTGCCACAGAACTACCAAGCTCAACAGCAGCCAACACGACGGCCACAGCAGCCACAGCCTCAGTGAGTGGTGTCTCCGAGTCATCGTTGAATGTAGCGAGTTATCATCCGGATCTGATGACATATTCAATGACTGTCCAAGACAACAGCTTTAGTCATTCTACGGATTCGATTCCTGAAGTCACTCGGCATCGGCATCAGCATCAGCCTCAACAAACAGATATGTCTGCTCTCGGGCTGACAACTACCCATCCTCTGCAACAACAACAAACAACAGCAACAGCAACAGCAACAACAGCAACAGCTACTACTATTACTACTCAGTATCCTCAAATAGATCCTGCATCCGCTGCTGTTAGAGATACTGTGCCGCACGAAGACAGCTCGACAAGGAGGCGAGAGTACAGCTGCTCGGATATGGACCATAGCAGACAGAGCCAACAACAACACCACCAGCAGCTGCACCAGCAGCATCGACACTATCAGCACTCTCAGTCTCAATCTCAGCCTCAGTCCCAGCATGAACATGGCCAATCACTTAGACCGCTGTCAGTTACGCTGGCATCACTTGTATCAGGCACAACGCCGACAGAGGAAGACTTCTCGGAAGTAACATTAGCCGAGGTGACAAATGGAGGGATATCGGCAGTTCTCCAAAGCAGAATCCCATTTGTGTTCTTTTATGCATTTTTACTGGAATCAGTTTGCCCAGAGTCACTCTTGTTTCTGAGAGCAACTCAGCAGTTCAAATTGGCTCTGGAGGCTGCTCAGACATGTCCCTGTTGTGGGAATGAATCCAACTCACCCAGCAGCACCACTAATACCACATCAGTCAGTTCAAAGTTGTCGAGCGATCTGGCAGAGTCACCAACAGCTGGTCAGATCCATTCTCAAACATTTCCAGTGTCTTTTGCAGAATCATCGGCACCAATTGCGTCATGGAGCAACTCTATAATTGGATCATCAATGCCATCAATGATTGGTGGATTTCCTACAGCAGGATGTTCAACAGGTAAATGCAAAAGTAGAATTCACGAGATGGCCCTGGATATTTATGAGACTTTTTTGCGGCCATCGGTTCCTCTGGAAGTTAATGTTGACGCAAAGGCCAGAGCTAAAATTAGAGAATATCTGAACACAGCCGCTGTGAACAATACTGGGGAACTGCATGCACCTTCACATGATGAAACATCGACTCGATCAGGGCCACATCCATCATCCACTGTCAGTGCCCCTGCTAACATATCTGAAACAGAATCAAGTCGTAGTAGTAGTAAATATACAGCAAGCACATCTGGTACAGGTGGCACAGGTGGTACAAGTGGCACAGGTGGTACAAGTGGAACAGGTGGAACAAGTAGAACACATTTAACAACAGCCAGTGCATCCTTTATGGGCAATAGTAGTGGTGGAACACAGTGGTTGATTGGGCCTTCAGCAGTGTTTGGAATGGCAACTAAACAGGTATGGGAGATGCTATCAGATGCTTATTTTAGATTTATCAAAAGTACTCATTATACTAAGATGGCTACTCTACTCACATTTATTCATTCATCTAATATTACCACCACCACCTCTACTACTACTACTACTACTGATAATAATAGTAACAGTAATAATAGTAATAATAGCAATGAGTATAAGAATAGAGTTAGATTGGCTAGAAGAGTTACTGCAAGACATTTGTGTGAAGTGGCTAGAAGTTGTAATTCAGCTCTGAGACGCTCTTCAAAGTCGTATATTACAACATCAATCCCATTCTGTGGAAACGATTCGGCGACCGCCAGTGTCGCTTCAGCATCTACAGCTGCTGGATCATCGTCGGTTGAACTCAATACTATTGGAGTCACTCAAACCACAGTGTCTGCATTCTGTAGAGACTTACTTGGAATATCAGTTGATTGTTCAGATCCATCTTCATTCTCCCATCTAGAAGCTAGTGTTCCTCATATCATATTTGATCATTCTATTGATGCACCTCGGCCATCTTTGAATCGAGATCATAGTCAAGAACAAGTTCCAGTCACATCTTCCTCATCCTCTTCCTCATCTCGATTCTCAACATCCCAATCTCACAGCAACCTTCTCGCAATCATTCCATTCCTGACTGGCCGCGTGCGATTTATGAATAAACGTGGCGAACACAGTAACAATAGTGGCAATGGCAGTGCACATGATCCGCAGCTTTCACAGCAGCAGCAGCACAGCGGTGGAAACAGCCCAGTGCCAATATTGACTACTTCGCCTCATGGACACTCTCACTCTCAGTCGGTTGGTGCATATTCTGCCAGTCGCAAATCTGACATTAGTCCAAGTGCTGGCAATAGTCAGCTGTACCGTGGAAGACAGCAACAGTACCAGCAGCAGTCTAGTTCAGTTCCATCGACTCCTCATCTTTCGCCTGAAACATCTGTCGCTGTCGCAGCAATATCAGGCTCTGGTTTTGATGCAATCAATGCTGCCACTGGCGATGAAAGTGGCCAGACTGGTGGGAGTGCGTCACGTAAGCACAGTACAGCAAGTAGATCAGCCGAACCATTCAAATTGATATCATCCATTCATTTCCCAGATGAGCCAATGCACCTAATGCGAGAACAGCGAATGAAAGAAGAAAGAGAGAGAAAGAAGAGAGATGCTCAACAACGGCACTTGCAAAAGTTACATGATATTCAAAGAAGACATCTGCAGCAACAACAACAGCAGCAGCAACAGCAGTTTGAGCGAATGGTTGTGTCTCCTCCTCCAATGAGCCCTCCGCCGCCTCCTCCTACTCAAACTACAACTGTCACCACCATCACTTCTTTCTCTCAGAGCAGTCTGCGGAATACACCTGCAATCATGATCACAGCAGCCGGTACTACTGCATTAGCCACCTCCGAACCAGCGTCCTTAGGCAGCCGCAGTCCATCAGCATCAGCAAGTCGCGAAGTTCAGCCAAACCAAGCTTCTTCTGGTCGCAGTACACCAACTGTATCTTCAATGATGAGTAGCACCGAGAGCACAAGCGCAGCTCGTCAACAACAGCAACAACAACAGCAGCAGCAGCGTTCAATGAAACCTCGACCGCCACAGCAGCAGAAACGGAAACCTGAGCAGCCAATAACATCCTTCATCACGGTTGACCGAATGTCACGCTCTGCACCAGACCACAGCAGCTCATACTCATCAGACTCTTCCCATGAGAACCCAGCGGAATATGGCCTGCCTCGCCAATCATCACAGAAGCGGCTCTTTAGTGTTCGCCGCCCAGTCAGCACCGAGGTACTCTCTCAAACTGCGCATCGCATTGGAGTGTCATCATCCAGCCCAGTTGATGGCTCCGATGCTGGGCCGCGAAGCCATCGACATTATCCACGGTATGGAACTCAACCTGGTGCATTCTCGGCTGCTACTGGAAGTGGCGATGGTGGTTGTTATGGTGAAGGGCTGACATCGAGAATCAGCTCGTTCACCGCAGGTAGCTTCATCTCCAACATTGATGACAGTGTATCAATGAGCTCAATCTCACCGTTCTTGTCTGCAGTTGATGGCAACAATGGTGCATTGGGCCGTTCACAGACTATGCGCTCGCCTCCGCAGTTGGCCTCTGAAACAGCAACTACCACTACAACCACTACCAATTCAACAGCTGGCATTCGTCAGAAAATGACTCGCTGGATACGTAAAATTGGTTAATGAATAAACCTTACACATAAATGCATACAACCAACCAAATACACAATAGACATAAATACACTTTTGTCCCTCTTTACATCTTCGCCACTATCCTCACCACCATCCTTCTCATCGTTTCCGTTCCTTTCCATTACTTTACCCTCTCCTTTGTTTGCGCCACGATAATAAGCTTGCAACAACTTTCCCCTCGTTTCTTACCATTTTTTAGTTTTAGTTTTACTTCTTACTTCTTACCTCATTTCACGTTTTGCTTTTTACTTTTTGCTTATAAACATCATGGCAGGTCCGTTTAGATTACATTTTTGATTTGAAATGGAGAACTCCTCTGTTAAAACGATGCTGATTATTAAAAGAAGTTGAAAGAGAATGATGGCTGGTTGGCTAACAGGCTGACTGGGGAGATTACTGCGGATTTGTACTATTGTGCGAACGCTGACTGCATTTCCGCCATCATTGTAGTGTCAGCTTCATCCCAACAACATCTGCTGTGGCTTACGAAAGGTATGAAAGGGGGCGAATGCATTTGCGTATATGCACACGCGCAAGGCGAGTGTGGACTTGTTGTTGTTGTTTTTTAGTTCGCTAGCACGCCGAAAGCAGTCAGCAAAGACAACCCGGCCTGTTCGTTTCTTTCGTTCTCTCTGTGCGTGTGTGCGAGTGTCCTCCTCTCTCTGGAATGGACTACGGACTTGTATAACTCGTAACAAAAGAGACTTGACTGCGGATATGACCCCCTCTCGCGCCATTGGTGGCTGTTTGTTGGCGCTGTGCCAAGACTTGGACCACCAAGAAGAGGATATAAACCCGAGCGTCTCACGCCAACGCTGCTTCTCTAAACCTTTGTAAACATACAGCATTCCTCCCATAGCAGCACGAGTCCATAGACCATAGAAACAAAGCACATACACATTCATACACTTACACTTACACATACAAACCACAGATAAAGTACAATAACGCGCTCGCAAATACATTAAAAATGTCATTTTTCAGCAAAGCCGGCGGTTCGTCTACCTTCTCTTCCTCGTATGGCTTCTCCACTCCTGGATTCTCAGCCTCGGAACTAGCTTGTATGCTGCGGCCATCCTCGACAGCACTATCCTCATTCACTAGCAAGAATCCATACACAAGAGTATCTGGCTCTGCCAGCAGTAGTGGCAATAGCAAGGCGTTTGACTGCATGTCGACCACATCCACTGTTGCGCCGCAGAATGGCCGGCTAACCGCAGAGAAGAAGCTTCATGGCGTATTGGACCTATCATTTGGAGCATCGCCATCATTCAGCAGATCACTCTGAACACCATATACACCATAGACATCATAGACACCTTCTACTAAACAACCGCTATTATTTTTTCCCCCTTCCTTCGTCTCCATTGCAATTGATACACTTGCTGATAAACCTTGTTCAGTCACGTCAGAAATGGAGGGGGCTGACTCAATCGGTACAACCTGATAGACATAACTCTTACGTCAAGAAATTGGCGTAAGCTGAGCCCTTCACTATCAAGTGCTCTTTGTCATCAGTGTTACTGATATGTGTGTGCTTGATCATCATTACCAATCAACCAGTCGACACTACCAAGTGTGCCTCATCGCGAGTGTTTTTTCGCCGTCTCGGATATGATCGCACACTCCACTACACTACACACACACATTCTCTGTCTTTCTGCCATTAGCTGGCGCTCAACAGAGTCATCTTCTCTTTCTATTTCTCCCTTTCCCCTGGCTTACCATTGAGGCGGTGAATAGATTGCATCGCCGCCAGCCAATATTTTCGCCGTCTTGATTTATGAGTCTGCGAATCACATTCGGTCGAAGGGACAGTCGTTTTATGCAAATGAGAGAAGTTTTGATTACCAGTACACGGTCCAAGCCCAACGAATCGGCGTTTGTTTGCAATATGCGTGTGTCTGTGTGCGTGTGTGTGTCAGCACTTTGCAGAAAGTCCACACGTCCTCGTCAATCAAACTACGACACATATCGCACTCGTATTGCACGCATCGCACGCATCGCACGCATCGGCTCTTGGCGTTTTATCCGCCCTGTTCTTTTTTCCTCTTCTTCTTTTTGTTTTTGCCTGCGTAGTATATTTTGATTCGGCCAGTCTCCAGCTGCCAGTATCCTTCGATTTCTCCATCATCATCTGCGAGTCTATATAAACCACCCCAGTGGAACGTTGTTGAGGAGCGCGGTCGGCCTTCCGTCTTTTCCAACTGACTCGTCATATCGCAAATATCCCTCATATATCCTCGTCATTGTTGCTACTGTTGCTGTTTTTTCTATATACATCGACAGCACCAGCCATACCCCATACCATAAACGTACGTGTATCGCACTCTGCCGTTCATGAGCAGCGTTTCGCCCATATTCGGGTGGCTTGTGTGCTCAGACTTTCGTCAATCACCTCGCATCCTCGCATCCGCCCCCATTTGCGGACGCGCTGTCAATCGAGCTGCCACCATCGCCGCACCCCCCGTCTCTACTCAGCATACTCAGCATACTCAGCAACCTCCATTGACGCACCGCTTTCATCACCGAGCGCTCTCTGGCCTGAGCAATTTCGGACTTGCAATACTTTCGGAGCATTTACCATTCAGCGATGGCGACTGCGACTGCGACTGCGACTGCGACTGTGTTTGATGACCCACACACTTGCACT
>MU603115.1:2916-19780 GCA_025201865.1 Ramicandelaber brevisporus
GACGAGTCCCTCGGTGTTCCCCGCGACGTCTTCAACTCTCTGACCAAGCGCGTGCTGCACGTCCACCGCACCGTCAACATGACTCGCAAGGGCAAGATCCAGTCGATGTACGCAATGGTTGTTGTCGGAAACGGCAACGGCCTCGCTGGCTACGGCGAGGGCAAGAACACAGACCTGGCCAAAGCCGTGCAGAAGGCCGTGATGGCCGCCGTCAAGAACATGGTTCCGATTCCGCGATACGATGCGCGCACCATCCAGCACGACATTGAGCACAAGTTCAAGGCCACCCAGCTGCAAATGTGGGCGAAGCGTCCAGGATTTGGAGTGAGAGCCAATCCGCACGTTCACGAGATTTGCAAGTGTGCAGGCATCCACGATGTGGCGGCCAAGGTGCATCGCTCGAGGAATCCAATGAACGTGGTCAAGGCGACATTCGAGGCACTGCTGGCGCAGCGGACGCCGGAGGAGATTGCACGTGCTCGTGGTCGTAAGCTGACAGATGTCTACAAGACATACTATGGCGTAATTTGATATACTCGACTCCGTTTCTTTTTGTTTTAACAAAATATAAAAGCTTTGATTGGCTGAAAGATAGTGATTGCTCACCCAGACTAATCACAAGCGTTGGCTGGATTGCTGCGGGATGCCGTTCCCCCCTCCCGTTGTTTGAGTCCCCCACCATCACCACCACCACCACTACCGCCGCCGTCTGGACCCGAAGCGGAAAAAGGGTTTGCTGTGTTATCTTTGAAACCTCCTCTTCTCCCTCCTCCTTTTTTTTTGTTGCACTATAAGCTACACAGCTTGACTCAGTCTACTTGACCCAATTCCTCTCTACTTGCATTGCCTCTAATCTTTCTACCAGATGACAATAGTCAAAGTTCCAGATGATGTGCTGCTGCTAATCTTCTTCCGCCTGGAAGATCCGCGAGATTTGTGCGCATGCGAGCTGGTCTGCACTCGATGGTATCCCCTTTTGCAGCTTGATATCATCTGGAGACGAATGCTTAAACTGAGCATGGTTGACATTGAGCGCTTCGAGCAATTGGTTCGTGAAAACCACGCCACTCTTGGCAACGCTGTTCGTGCCAAAGAGGTGTTCCGAGCCTGGCGCAACTACTACGGCCCAGTTTGGTCGAAAACGTACACGGCTGTTCGCAAAGTGTGGCTGCCGTTTGAGCAGTGGCTGCAGTGTAATGCACCTCAAGTGTATGCGTCATTGGAAGGCGCGTTGGATTGGCAGCATGATCAGTCTTTGCGCGAAATGGCAGACTCGTCTTTTGGCTCAGAGCCGCTGCGATTTTTGACCATGCTGTATCACCTTCATAATGGGCAGGATATGGAGGAATATCATCAGTATGGACTGTTTGGGACATATGAGTGCTATGATCAGCTCGCTTCAGTGCTGTGGTTGTCGATGGATAGCATTCAGGAAATCCAGTTCTTTGACGCGAATATAAAGATATTTGCGTGGTGTCCTGGCACAGGCAAGCATTTAGCTGTAGTAACGGGCTTGGGACAAGTAGACGATGTTAACAACGAAACTGGACAACAGCGCCCCCAGTCGAATGATCAAGCTGTTGTAAAGTACCATCAAAGAATCCGCGACTTGGTTGGACATGTTGTGGAAATTAGCACCTATGATGACACATACACCGACCATGGGCTGGCCGATTCATTCTTGACAAAATACTGCAGTGATGTAATGGCTGGTATCCTGCCGGTTCGTGCTGGTCCCAATGTCGGCCGTATATCAATGTTCCCAAATAAGGGTGGGCTCTCAAGCACGACAATCACCAACGGTATCGCCGTCACAATTACACTCTTGTACTCTGTGGAGCTCATTCATGAAGGTCACACTTTTACCTATTGCATTCGAATGCGCTACACTGGCCGTGAGGCTGTGGGCTGGGATCAGTGCCAGCTTGTTTCTCGCCACTGGGTTTACGTGCATGATAGCAAGCGTGTCGAGAACTACAGTGGCTACGGTGTCAGGGGTGAGCATCCCATCTTGTCGATTGAGAATCCGTACCATGAATACTGCTCGAGAATGCAGTATATTAATGGTACCGAAATTGTGCAGAAGCTTTATGGAGCGTACAAGTTTGTGCCAGGAACTATTGAAAAGCCACTGGGAATGCCGTTCAGAGTGCAAATTCCGGAATTACCGCTTACAGAGCCAACGAGTTTAAAAGTCCCGCAAATGATGCAGTCCACGGAGAGCGACGAACAAACATTTAATGTAATTTAAGATAAATAGAGAGAAAAAAAACATGATTTAAAGCAGAATACATAAATTAATATGCGACCAAGTTAGTTAAAACTGGTTAGTAGATAAACATTGATGGCGGAGCAACATCAAAGAGATTGTCGTCAGGCCCAACAGCCATGGACATTGACATTTCAACTCGAGACTCTTCCTCAATGACTGGTTTAAGTGTCTCCACAGTATCCATGCCAGTTAGCGATAGCCGTGTCTCTTCCAAATCCTCATCCATTTGAAGCTCGTGGTCGTACTCATCTCCATCTTGGCCAGTTTTACGCTTTGAGACAATGTTGACAAAGTGAGCTCCAAGCTGGGCTGCCATGTCTGTAGATGGCTGTGTCTGATCCCAAAGTCTATCGATATCATCCACACCAAAGTCGATGCTGGATGACTGCTCGTTCTCAATATCCATCGAGTCTGATGTCGTAGCAGAACGAGCAGGGGATTCGATGGCTGCAGTCAGTTTCGCTTTGCATTGCCTCAATTCATCAATTCTCTGTAGCTGCTGTGTTCGCATCTGATCAAGAACTATCAATTGTGCTGATATATTTGGCGATGCTGATGTTGATACTACACTTGTGGATTGTCTCGACACTGCCAGCTTGCCCAATGCTGATCGTCGTAAATCTGCCACCAGAAGAGCCAACTTGCGATCACTCAGCTGGCCAGATGAAGCCGTGCTGGATCTATTCGACTGGCCTGTATCTTGAGATTGAATAACACGCTCAAAATCACTTCGCTGGGATGGCAATGCAATGATGCCCGCTGCATGCGTCCATGTGTTTCTCATCTCAGTCACAACGCTTGACAGCAACTCTCCAGCATTGTTCAACGAAAGACCAAGCTTGCTGTGCTTTGATGTAATCTCGTTTGCTGCTCTTTTGACTGCTGCCAAATCGCGTTGAATGTTGTCATATTCTGTTTGCAGTTTAGATGCTGTTCTGTACCATTCCTGCTGTGCTCTTACTCTTTGACCACTTGCTTCAATAAATCTTACGCTTGCTTGATCGATTTCAACCTGTACTCTACTTTCATCATCATTATCCGTATCTTGGTCATTTGCCCTCTTTGTCATTGCAGATGCCTGCTGCTGCTGTATACCGCGGACTGCCATCTCCAATACGTGGCATGATAGCGCAAGCAACACTCTCACAAATCGCTCACCATAGCACTGATCAAAATCCGAGGATCTTACCATGACATTCTGCGGAATGCTGCCTGCTTTCCTCAGCGCCTCAATCCACTTGAATGATGCTTTCCTGAACTCGTTTGATTGCCTCGGCTCTAGTGCTGGCCAGCAGCCAAAGAATGTAAGCTTAGCATTGGCAGCATCTAGCCTCGTGAGCAAATGGTGGAGAACAGCCTCGGCAGCTTTTATATGATTTGCACCACCAGCTGCGAAAATGCCAGGGACCAGGTGAGCGGAAGCAGTGGGATCGCTGCGATCTAGACCGAGAAGCGTCAGATTAGTGAATAGAGCTGACTCGAGTTCCATCTGCGTGGCGAGAAGAAGAAGAAAAAGAAGAAGAAAAGGAAGAAAAAATACACGTCAATTCAGAAGCGTGCCAAACAGTTTCTGTTTATTTACTTTACTTTTTATCTGCTTCTCTTTGGTTCCCAGAGAATTTCGCTTTCTCTCTCTCCTCCTTCTTATCCCTCTCTTGTTTGTTTGCTCCACTGCGCAATCTTTTCTTTTTCTTTTTCTTCCTTATTTTCCCCCACTCTCTGCGAAAAAGATCGAAATCAAACAAGTACCAAGAAACACGCAGCAAGACTAACAACAACACCACCACCACCACCACAACAACACAAGTAGTACGCAGCACACAGCATCGTTACTACAACTCTCAACTCAAGTCAAGTCAAGTCTTCTATTTCTTTTTCTGTTTTCTTCGTTGCTGATCCAAGTATGGTTGCACTGACTACAGGCTGTATCCAAGAGCTCTACCGCGAGACTGAGCCACCCCCACCAGGCGTTGCTCGCTCGCCCATCACGGTGCAGGTCCTGAGCGTCAAGAAGTTTCCTACCAAGGATTCCACTGGCGGAAGCGATCGCTATCGCCTTATGATGTCGGATGGAGTTTATGTGATGAATGCGCTGCTTGGAACTCAGCTGTCGGACCAGGTTGTTAATGGACACATTGCAATGCACTCGGTGATTAGACTTCACAACTACACTACCAAGCATGTCTCTGGTAAAAACATTTGTGTCATTATGGGACTGGAAGTTGTGGAAAACATACAGTATCGCATTGGAACCCCAGCTATGATTGAAAGCACTCCACAGACTGCTCTCAATAACAACAGCTCTAATAGCAGTGCCAACACAACTCCACAGCAGCAGTTTAATCAGCAGCCGCAGCAGCCACAACAACAGCAGCCACAACAGCAGGCCGCTGCTCCACAATTTGGCCAGCAAAACCAAGGATATTCTGCCGGCCATGCAAGCTCCTTCGCTGCTGCCTCTGTACACGACAGTGGTGCGGATGATGCTCGCGTTGCTCTTCCATGGACTGGTCCAGAGCCTGTCCTTTCTGCCATCAAGTCGCTTAACCCGTATCAGACCAAGTGGACCATCAAGGCACGTGTTGTTCAGAAGCCACCAATCAAGACTTACAATAGCGCTCGCGGTGAGGGCAAGCTGTTCAACGTCACTCTCTGTGACAACTCTGGCGAGATCCGCGCAACTGGATTCAACCAGACGTGTGATTTGCTTTACCCAATGTTGACTGTTGGCAAGGTTTATTATATTTCTGGATGCCGCGTTGGTGTTGCAAAGCGCCAGTTTAGCAACGTTGACAATGACTATGAGTTGTCCTTTGACAGCAACACTGATATCCGCTTATGCACCAATGATGGTGGAATCAACCTCCCAGAAATGTCATTCACGTTCCTCGATGGAGGCATTGTGAAGATTGGCGAGCTGTCTAAAGATGCCCAATGCGATGTGATTGGAGTTATTCATGCTTGCGAGGATATCTCTGAAATTGTTACAAAGGCATCTGGTCGCACATTGAAGAAGCGTGATATGACTCTTGTTGACCAGTCTGGATATGCCATTCGAACCACCCTGTGGGGCGGCGATGCTGAGCAGTTTGTCGTTGATGACTCCAACCCTCATCCAATTGTTGCGTTCCGTGGAGTTAAGGTGGGTGATTACGGCGGCCGCACTCTGTCTCTGCCAAACTCCGGCATGATGGTTGTTGACCCGGACATTGCTGAGGCTCATCGTCTGCGCGGTTGGTATGATAACGAGGGCAAGTCAAGTGCATTCTCCACATTCAATGGCGGTGCTCTTAGAGGCTCTAGTGCTGCTGGACCTGGACAGAATCGCGCTCGACCAATGCGCATCGAGGAGGTTCTTAACAGCACTCTTGGCTCTGGTGATAAGCCTGACTTCTTTACCATTTTGGCTGTCAGCGTTTATACCAAGACTGAGGGTCTCTACTATCCAAGCTGCCAGAGTGAAGGCTGCAGCAAGAAGGTTATCCAGGATGGCACTGCCTGGCGCTGTGAGAGTTGCCAAAAGGTGTACGACAGCCCGGAATGGCGCTACATCTTCAACCTCAACGTCTCTGATGAATCTGGCAGTTTCTGGATCCAGGCATTCAACGAGGCTGGATTGATCATCTTTGGTATTACGGCGAATGAGCTGCATGCATTGAAGGAGGAGGATGAGGCCAAATACAGCGCGCTGCTGAAGAAGTCGATGTTCAAGCAGTATTCAATTCGCTGCCGTGCCAAGACCGAGACGTTCAATGATGTCTCCAAGCCACGATATGCAATTCAGTCCATTACACCAATGGATTATTCGGCGGAGTCCAAGAATCTTGTCAAGTCCATTGCTGCAATGGCTATCTAAACAATGTCCCTTGGTCCTTAAAATCTACTCTCTTTTTAACTTTACTTTTTCAATTAAGTCTGTTTTATTATTATCATTGCTCTCTTGACAATAGAGTAATTGAGTAGAGAGGACGGCAAACAGAAAAACAAGTACTTATAAACTTAATGATGCTGTGCTAAAGGTACAGAATGCAGGATGTGGAGTAAATGAAAGTAAGAAACAAACAAACAAAGAAAGAAGGATGCAATGAATAAAGAATACATGTCGAATAGGTACATAGGAAAAAAAATGAGTGTATACAAAAAGTAAAGTAAAATGTTATATATATTATTCAGACAGTCTTGAAGAGATGTTTGTGTCCATCTCGGATACTGAGACCGCTCGCCGTCAATAATTCACTGCTGCAAAAGCGTGTCAAATTCTCGGCAAAGAAACGCAATACTTTGTTAGTGTCCTCAACACATTGAATCTCAAACTGACGCGCCTTCTCACGGTCGCTGCCGGTGCGTCTGTTGATTGTAGATGTGCACCAAGTTGGAAGTGTAGCACGAGGCGTTGTGAACACTGTAAACTGCTCAATCAGAAATTTGGCTGCCTGCTGTTCGGTAGCAGTTGGGAAGCGCCTGTATGATTCGTATAGTGGCGGCAGCTGATGATGGGTTTGCGTCCAGTGGAGAGCATCCACATACTCTGAGAACTGGCGGCCATTAGCCACTTCGTTGATAGTGTTGATATCTACCGCGAAATCATGCCATCCAAACAAGATGCGACCGGCCCGATACGAAGTCGATACAAATGTTGGCTCGCCATGAGTCTTGAGACAAAACTTCCCACCACTCTTGGCGACATCAGGACAATTGCCATAAAAGAAATCATTTTTGGACTGCGGTTCTGCAGCTCCTTGAGCAATGTATGCCGGACAGGGAGACTTCTTGTAGCTGATGGCCAAGTGATGAACAAACACATCTTTGAGGTGGTGAGCAGCTGCGCAGTTAGTTGTACAAGAGCCAGTGGCAAAGAGTGTCTTGCAGAAATGATGTTCTTCAGCCGGACTTGGTGTGCGCTCGTGTTTTTTACGCAGTGGGATGCCAAGGAGGTCACATATGCGTAAAGATAAGAATGGTGGCTGCTGCTGCTGCTGCAGATTAGGCGACAGAATTGATGCAACTGGCGATTGGAGCGGCTGCTGCGGATACTCGCCAGTGCGAGAACGATGGAGGATCGCCTGCTGAGCTGTTGGCGAAGGGATTAGGCGAGTTGGCGGATATGAGAACGACTGGCCACTGGTGGCACTAGAGATATTGCGTAGAGGCGGTGATAGTGATGAGGATAAGTCTGACAAGCCAACCGGAGCAACACTGTTCTGTGTATTGACTGCCGTGATGGCAGAGGATGTAGCTAAGTCAGCACCTAAATGAACATAAGAGTAGTTGTATGGCAGTGTGATATCTGGCAGAACGGACGATTTGTTATCAGATATGCTAGCACATGTAGAGGTATGAAAGATAGGCGTTTGCTGGTTGGTTGTTGTGGCAAGAATGAAGGGATTTGTGATGGGTGCAGGAGGCACTATAAACGGAGAAAGCGGAGCAAGTTTGGGAAATGGTGTAAAAGCAGAAGGCTTGGAAAGATGAGCTAACGAAGCATGATTGCTGGATACAACTGTGCTTGCTACGGAAGAACTGTTGGTGGTACTAGAGCAACTGCTTGAAGCAGCTGAAGCAACGGAAGTGCTGGAAAGAGAGCCGAGTGTGAAACGAGAGGGGCTACGATAATGAAATGAGTGATCCATAGGACAGCTGCCAATTCCAGAACAGCCAATATCGTACTGGATGCGCTGCTCCTGGTGCTGCTGCTCCTGGTACTGTTGCTGCTGGTGTTGCTGTTGGTGTTGCTGTTGTTGGTGCATGGGTGCTTGGTTTTCTCGAATATGTGTAGTACAAGTGAATGGAGGGCAGGAAGCAGTCGCAAAGCAAAGAAAAGAGAGAAAGAGAAAAAAAAGAGAAGGAGAGAAGAAGCGAAAGAAAACAAGTACGAAAGTGAAAGGTTGTGTAATGTGCGAGAGTATGCCTATGAGAACAGTAAAGTAGCAAGCTTGGTGTGTAACCCAAAGCTATGGCGTGATGTTAGAGTGTAACAGTGCAACAAAGGAGCTGAAAGAGAGCAGTGAGGGTTGTACAAAACAAACAAAAGCGTGTAAAGTGGAATCGGAGAGTGTCACTAAAGTATGCTATTAAGGAATTGTGCAAAGAATAGAGGTTGCTGCTGGACAATAGTTTTTCCAGGTTGTGCGACAGTCCCAGAAGTGTGGAATTGGGACTGAGTGTATAACTGTAAATGTAAGTGTATACAGCGAGTGTCTCCAAAAAAAAAAAGCAAAAGGACTCCAAGCGGAACTTTTTGAGACTCTCACGCTTTAGTAGATATACACAACGGAGAAAGAGAAGGACAGAGAGAGTGTGTGTATGTGTATGTGTAAGTGTACGTGTATGTGGATTGATAGATGAGAGTGTATTCGGATTCTTGCAGAAAGGTAGGATTCAATGATGCAAGTGCTGCTCACGCGCACGTTCCGCAGACCTTGCAGTGTGCACGGATGGAATATCGACTCACTGGCGAGAGTGAGCAAGTGTGGGTGAGTAGAACCCGGTTGCGATGGATGCTTGGTTCCACGTGCAGGCTTTTTGGATTGACCTGCACAGATGCCGGAGCGGAAGACGGAATCAAACACAGAATGGTGTGTGAATAGGGTGAGTGTGTTACTGTCAAGAACAACAACGTGCTCCTGCAGTAAGTGTAAGAGCCAGAGGGCCAGCGAGAGAGATGGAGAAGGAGAGAAAGAAAGATTGAACTGTCTCTGTCCGGTACGTATGGATGCAGTTTGTGTAAACTGCGGCCAGTCAGTCAGTCTTGTGGTGTGGGCCGGAGGATGAATGAATGATAATAATGTATCAGGGAATGCAAATGTTGGCAGGGTATACACTACTACTCCCCCTTTCTTTTCACCAACGGTCCATGATCTTTCTGACATCGATATACCTCGAGTCTTTATAAGTAATGTTCTTGTACTGAGGATTCGGTTGTGAAAGGGTAGGGCATGTTTCTCTCTCTTTCTCTCGTGTATAGAGAGAGGATGCATACAATATTACTAATTCAGTGACCATTGAGCGTCTCTTTGGTCTTTCCAGCACCAACTGGCAAGAAACCACCCTCACTTTTGTTACAAAACAAAATCACACCACCTCCCGCACCCCCCCACCGAGCCATTGACCTCCATTAACGTGTGCGTAACTTTGGACGCGAGAATCACCAGGTCGGGTGATGTCCTATACTTTCTCTCATTGTTTTTTTTCACTAATGCTGTTGTTTCTTTACCAGCTACGTCACATTCTGTCATCCAGTTTGACAGCCATTTCCAATGTTTGTTTCTTTCTTTTTCGCTAGTCAATTAAGTTACGGTTCCTCAAAAGCAATTAATTAAGGAAGATTTATCGATGGTGCTCATGCGCACACCCGCACACTGCATCATCCTCCAGCAAAGTAATTGACATGCGCCAAAAGAGAAATGTGAAGCATCATTCAGCTATTGACTGTTTGGTGTGTTTACACGTTTCTTGAACTGAGGCTGTCTTGTTGGGGGGGGGGGCAAAAAGAAACATGTGGTATCCATGGCTGCTCAAGGAAGCTGTGGTGGTGTGTCGCGAAACGAAAAAAGAGTGAAGCTCATTGATGGCTGTACTGTTGATGTAAACAAACAATTAGTGCACACGTATACACATACATACACGCACAGGTGTAAAGAAAGGTTATACAGAGTGCTTGAACCTGTAGTTAAAAGTGAATAATACTCTTTTATTAACTGCCATGAAGAGAGATGTATTTTAGAGAAAAAAAAGAGTGAAAGGAGATGCAGGATTACAACCCAGCCACAGTAACAAGGAGAGGAGAACACATAATGGCTCTGCAATGCTGCGACTTGCCACTGCATTTTACTTGATTTGATTTGATTTGATTTGATTTCCTCAACAGCTTTACCAAGTGAGCGATTAGTACGCTTTATCCACTACAATGAACCGGCTTGTGTTTATCTCATTTACGGCAGCGGCGCTTCTCGCCGTGTTGGTGGCGGCATGCTTCATTCCAATTGACTTCTCGCAGCTGCCAGAGAGTGAATGGCCGGCATACTTGCGTTCGCAACATTCTCTCGCATCAACAGCGGTTGCAGAACCAACTCCATCGCCTGTGAACATCGTCAAACATGAATACAAAAGCGACTTGGAGCAGAATCCGCAGTTGAAATTGTGCGCAGAGAAGCTGCTGCACGTCATCACGGCCATTGGCGGAACAACGGTGGACAGTGACGATGAGAGAAAGGCTCTTCACTCTTCATTTTGCCTTCAATGCGCACGGATACTGGATGATCCGGCGACAGTTCACTCGCTGCCCAATGCAACTCTGCCAGAAGCTCTTCATACGTTCGCGTTTGCGCTTGTTCAAGAATGCCAACGATCTGGCACAAATCGTAAACTACAGACAGGATAAAGAGAAAGATAGAAAGAAAGGAAAAAAAAGTAACGAAGTTAAAGTAAATCAAAAAACAGAAATAAAGAGTAATAGTAAAAAAGGAGAGTTAGAATGGTTAAGATGATGAAGACGATGTGGAACTGGAGGAAGTTGCACTCTTGAAGCAACGGAACTGCATTGATGTGCGCTTCATGTGAATCAAGACCAATTTCTTGACCAAGCTCCACTGCTGCTGAGTGAGTTCACCCTTTGCATTGGTGCGAATGATAGTTTCGCTGATACTGCCGTTTGCTGAAGATGCATTTCCATCATCGGATGGGTTCACGCGACCGTGTCGATTCGACGAGGTGTCATTACTGCCGCCGCCGCCACTGCCACCTGATGAGGCTGAGGAACACAGCGAAGAATCGTTTGATGCAACATGTCCAAATATAGATGTCACGTAACCAACCAATCGAGCAAAGTTATCATGAGAGTCGCGAGACTCGTACGCGGTCAACACAGCTCGCATAAACTCAGCTTCCACAATTGCACGAATCATGCCGCCTTCTCCAAACACGTCGATTTGTCTGAATGACTCCAGCATGCTCTGGGATACTGCTTGCAGCAGCTCACGAATGACGCGGTGAACCAGCTTCGGCACGTTACCAACAGTGACGCCAGACACTTCAGCATGTACATTGACGATATAAAGCAAAGCTTGGACAATGTATGGATGGATAGCCGAGTTACCAATTGTGCTTTGCTGATGTGGCTGCGGTACTTCTGCGACAGCCCAGTTGTATCCGCCAGTGAGGATTCCGTCTTGAATGATGGCGGTGACTTGGCGAGCGCGCTGGCGGACATAAAGCGAGAGGAGACCAGAGTCCAGTCGACGGGCTGCGGCTTCCAGCAGAGCACGATCAGGCTCAATGTCGATGCGGAACGCACGGGCAAATTGATGGAAGATGTCGGGCATAACAGTGTCGCGCAGCTGGGCCAGGTTGCACAATGTAACAAGGACACGGAAGACATCGCGGCCACCTTCGTCAGATGTGGCGCGTGCAGATTCAGCAACAATCGATCGCTGTGCAACAATGTTGTCAAACAATGAAGTATCTAAATCTGAGGTTGATGAGGCTGCTGGACCACCAGATAAAATGTCATCGATAACACCAATGCCACAGATGTTGCCGAGAGCAAGAGCATGCATGTGGTCCAAAACTGCAAACAATGATGCAATGAAGCTAGAGCGCAGTGCCTGGATGGCTGGTCTGGATAGTACAACCATGTTCGACGCTGCATTGCGGCCGCCTTGATCACTTCCATCCTCGTTTGAACCATTCTCTCCAATTATGTGGGCAGCATGGATTTGATGAAGAGCAGACAACACCGTCCGCAAAAGTCGCCAGAACAGCACAACATACTCAGTTGCAATGACGTTCTTATCAATTCCACCAAGAACAGATCTGGCACGTCTGAGAGCACCGCCTCCGCCTCCAGATGCACCGGCGCCGCTAGAAGTACTGCTATTTCCACCGATCACAGCGGTTGGAGGATCCAGAGTGAATACAAGGCGCCATGTCTCGTGTAAATACAAATGGGAGATATCAGACTGGAACTGAGAGGTCAGATACAATATGCATCCATTACGCAGAGAATCGACGAGCGATCTAAAGTTAGATGCAACTTCATCGGATATACGCAGAGTGATTGTATCGTTGGCACAGGATACAACCGTGTCAATGGCTGTGCACATAAAATGCGACGATATCACCGAATGAACCGCTGGCAATGCATATGTAGCTGGAGGCGATACTGCCGATGGATCAGTCTCTTCAGTTGATGCGGCTGAGTTGCCATCAGTGCGAGTGTGTAACTGCTGGCGCATCATGGCTGCAATGGACGATGGGGGAGATGGAGGCACAACACGCAGTACAGCCGCAACCAGCGTGGCATATTTATACAATATCTCATCAACCATATCCTGGCACTGCTGGATCTCACGGAAGTTAATTGCGAGACGTCTGCGACGACCTCCACCACTGCTGCTATTTCCACCAGCACCGCCGCCTCCACCGCCTCCGCCGTGGTCTCTAGAGTCTGAAGCACCAACTGCACCAGTTCCATTATTGTCATCAGACTTGGGAGCAGAGTATCTCTTTTCCAGGAAGGCTTTGGACAATCGCCAGAAATCAGGCATTGTGCGCAAAATAACATCCGAGAGCGACTTTACTGCAAGCTGAATTGTCTGCCACTTTTGATATCCGGGATTGCGTCCAAATATCGCCTCTAGCTCTATTGGATCATTAATATTCATGGCACGGCGTAGCTCTACTGCACGTCTAAGAGCAGCCATGTCCTCAGGCTCCTTGGCATTGCTTGACTGCGACTGCTGATTGAATGCATTCATCCGGGCCAAATGAGTAGTGTAGGCATCCTGCAGCTGCCCAAGAATCCACTTGTGCTGATTACGATGGCAAATTGCCACTGGGTCTTCAGGCTCAACTGGCGGTTTAGACGGGTCAGCTGTGCTTCGTGGAGGTGCTGTAGTTGACAATCTATTGAGCTCCACCAAGCTTTGAATGTGACGCTCTTGTTGATCCAATGAACGAGACGCAATGCCCAATTCTCTGTGCAATTCATGTCTGCAAACATCAATGCAATCCTGGACTTCATCCCAAATTTTGCCCAGTAACTTCCCTATTCCATTTTCATTTCCACTGCTAATACTATTATTGATGCTCTGCTGGAACAATAACAATCCCTTCCGGTATTCTCTGATAGTGGCTTCGTAATTGTGTTTGGCAACCAATTCCATCAGTCTACTTGGCAAGTTGAAGAAGAACCGATATCTCTCCACAATGTTTAGAGTTGCTCTGATTTTCTCAGCACGCGCTCTTCTTTCCACAATTGGGTTGTAAACTTCGTCTGCGCAGTCTGACGCGTTTCTTAGAGTGTTGAACAGCTGAGATGTTCCATATTGTCTACGCTCATTCAGCCAGTTGTGATGCATATCTTCATAAACTTCATCCATTCTATTTCTAGCTGAAACAAACTTGTCAAAGTCCCGCTGCACTAACGTTCTCAAGTTGGCTGATTCATGCGTTGCCTTCTCTCTTAATCTGCGCGCTCCCAGCCGCAAATCATTGAACGATGTGCCTGAATGAACATCCTGCAGGAAATCGCGAGGCGAGAACAGTCGACTTGAGACACTGTATCTCGCCACAGTGTTGTAATCACGCTGCTCTTCTGGACTGAGATGGTCAAATATCGATCGATACACTCCAAGCGGATCATCATTCTTCAAGTTACGCACGTCCACATCTGCTCCACGACCGCGTCTATGTAATCTGCTGCCGGATGGCCCATCTTCTTCCTCTTCCGCGCCTTCTTCATCTTCGTCGCCATCTCCAGATACAACTGCAGAGCCAGATACTGATCCAACGCCACCTGGGCCACCGCCATCGCCAGCCCGATTCGATCCACCTGCGTGTCCAGCTGAACCACCTCCACCTTTAGCCATAATAAGCTGTTCCTGGCGCAGCTGTATTCCCATATCGCCTGCCAGGCCCTCAATACTAACACCGGCCACACCGCCGTCTTCATTCCCGCTTCGCTGTTGCTGCTGCTGACGACGCGATCTTCCACCTGAGCCATCGCCCTTACTACTCTTCCCGCCAGATGCGTGGCTCGAGTCAAAGCCAGTAACATCTGGACCTTCGCCAGGCGCGCTCCACGTTGCAAGACCAAAGTCGTTGAGCTGGTAGAACTTTAAGATCTCTGCGTCGTCTACATCAGGCGCTGTTGGCGGCTCAACAGGCGCTACCCGCATAGACCCTCCTCTGCGTGACATTACACTTCAAAAGAGTATTAGAAGAAAAAGAACAAAATGAAAATAGCAGAGAGAGAAGGCAAACACTCCATTCACACATTAACGTATACACATACACGAATACACGAATACTTACAAGTCAACTCATTTCTTATCTCAACCGTGTGCTTCCACTAGCACCACCGTTGCCCTTGCCTTTGCCTTTGCCTTTACCACTCCAAGGCGACTGTGACGGTGGCGGCTCCAGTGTTGCTGGTTCGTCAGGAACGTCAACATGTTCCCATTTGGTCCGCTCTCGGTCAATTCGCTTCTTTATCGCTCTTTCGTCCTGCTTTTTGGCAATGTCTTTAGGCGGTACAAAGTTTGACGACATGATGCGCCTGACTGCTTCGTACGAGACACCAAACCGCTGACACAGCCGTGCAAATGTCCAATACTCGGGGTCTTCGGAGGCCAAAAGGCGCATGCTCTCCATGGAGCTGCGGGTTATTCTCTTTGCTGGCGACCAGGTTTTGCCTTCGAGTTTGGTCTTCAACTCGGAGCGACGTTGTCTCCACCGCTCTTCAGACTCGTCGTCATCTCGACTACTTCTGCTTCTGGTGTTACTGCTGCTGCTGCTGTTTCTGCTGGTGTTGCTCCCAGCTTTAGGAGTGTAGTGTCGTAGCTGATTACCAGCCAGCAATAGTGGCTGCTGGACTGGCACAAGTCTGTTCAACAACGGCGATAACTTGGTCAAAGACTGTTTTGAAAGGCGCATTTTTTCTTTTGTTTAAAAAAAGAAGTGGAATCGAAAACGGAAAAAAGGTGGAATGAAAAAGAGGTACAAAGTGTCCAATGTTGGCCGGATGGAATGGATGGAATGGATGGATGGATGAGATGGATTGGTATGTTTATCGCTTAGTCTTTAGAGGTGCGGTGAATAATGCCAGGAACTCTTGGGTGCGTTCGGCTGTGTTTGAATATGCTCTGCGTGCTTCTGGTTGAGTTGGATGTGGAGGGGGAAGCTGAGGCACTCGCGGTTTATGATGCGGTGGCTGTGTCTGTGCTTGTTGTTGTTGCTGCTGTTGCTGTTGCTGTTGTTGGTGAGGAGGAGGAACAGGAGCAGCAGCAGGATGTGGAGGCTGATATTGTCGTTGCTGAGGATGCTGTTGAGGATGAGCTTGCTGGTGTTGCTGCTGTTGCTGTTGGTGTTGCTGCTGTCGCTGTTGTTGTTGCTGAGCACTTGTTGATATTGAAGACATTCGTCGATGATTGTTCTGATCAATTCTCTGGTCAAATGCCTGTGCTCTCAGTTTGACCAATTTCTCACGCAGCTGATTGTTCGCCTCTGTCATATCTGCGATGAAATCCGCAGTATGAGTTAATACTGTCGACTTACTTGGCACCAAGCTCGAATTCGGTGGCAAGTTGATTGCGGAAGACAAATCCTCAATTGGATACTTTGTGATTTTGCGTAAGGATGGAACCAGCAACACGAGTTCGTTAAATCCGTTACGAATCACATTTCGACGCCGCTGTTCAGCTTGAATGTGGTTGAGTCGCTTTTCTTCCTCTGACATTTGCGATGGCTTTGAAGCAGAGCTATCAACTGAAGCTGGCGTCGCTGGAACAGTGGCTGACATTGAGGGTGTGGAGCTGACAAGAGGCGTCGCGGATTGGCGAGGTGATCTCCGTTTGGCTGTTGGAGTTGGAGCTGGTTCGGTTTTTATCAACGGTTGTTCATCATGTAGTTTCCGCTTTCTCGTCGATGTAGCTACCAATGACGACTGCAATAGTGGTGGTTGATGATGTTGCTGCTGTGGTAGTGGTTGTAACTCTTCGCTTGGCAGACACTGAGGCTGTTCGTCCAGAGCTGGCTGTTCTGGCATAACTGCTTGAGTCTCTTCATCCATCTGCATCAAAAAGTCATCAAAATACCGCTGATCATCCGTTGACAATATGGCTGATTCCGCCGACAAATACTGATCAGGTAGCGAGCATGGACTCAGCATTGCCGACGTATCCATGTGTCCAGATGCGCTCGTTCTGCTAGATATACTCAGTCGTCGTAAATCATACGGCTTTGACTGATGCGTTGGCGTTGGCATCATTGATGACAATGTTGATGGAGATGAGAGGAATGGTTTCTGGCGAGTGGAGGGGGATAAATGGGCTGATTCAATACTAGGTGAATATCGCAATGACAAAAGACTGGCGGCTGTGGCAGTAGTGTCAGATGCACCTTCATCAGTGTGAATAGCAACAGCAGCAGCAGCAGCAGCAGCAGCAGCAGAAGAAGCAGCCGCTGAAGCAGAGTCGCCACTGCCGCGGTTCATTGAAAGGGAATCAAAAGGCGGAGGCTGGCGAGGCGAGTAATTTGCCGGAGGTGTTATTGGAACTGCAGACATGACCACGCCACCATCAGCTCCAGGGCCAG
>MU603116.1:0-19765 GCA_025201865.1 Ramicandelaber brevisporus
AGAGCAGAGCAGAGCAGAGTAGAAAAGAGGTGCATTGATCCGCAAAAAGTGAAACGCTCTTGTGAACTCACTGAGTGAATTGGGCATCAGAAGAAGGAGAAGGCGATTGAATATTGAGACAGTCTGATTGATATATATATATACAGAGTTTGAGAAGAGGATCAGGCGTTGTCCCGATAAACAACAGCAACGGCAGAAACAACAACAGCAATCGCGAGACAGGATATAGATTGTAAACGTACTCTATATTGGAAACTGAGCAATGGATGCGTCAGCTGATGGAAAGAAATAGGATGACAATAGTGTTTGGTGCGCGAGTTAAAATGTGGGTGACGCAAGAAGTAGTGTGAATAAACGAGAGGGAAAGAATGCGTGAGACGCTGGCTGGCTGGTTTGCTGGTTTGCTGGCTGACTTGCCAGAGATTCTGTTATTTTCGAGTTGCGAGATCACGGAAACTGCAGCAACCAAAATGTTGGAATCAATACCGGAATAGATGATGACAATGTCAGCGATGGGAGTAGTAATAGCAGTAGGGCCAAATGAGCGCAGATGAGTAAAAAGAATGGATGCAGGCTGGAGTCGGATTAGCGGCAGGCTCCAATGCACTGTCACTGAATGAAAAGAGGATGTGGTGGGAGTTGGGCGAAAGACAGCTGTCGAGGCACTTTCTTTTGTTCAACACGTTCAGAAAGGGCAATCCCTTACAGAACCGATGATGGTTGATTGAGGTGCACACACAATTCACGTGGGGGAAAAGAAGAAGAAGACAGACGAGTATCTGCGATGGAGGTCGATGTTGTTGTATTAAAGAAAAGAGTGCGTCACGAGCGAAAGCAGGGTGCTGTGTACACAGACTCGAGTAAGCGTGCTCGCAAAGTTGGTTCTGTTGCTGTTGACACTTGCTAATTTCTGATTGGTCAACCACACTTGCAGTCTCCACAAGAAAAAAAAATAGAAATTTTTTGGCATCCTCGGAGTTTTTGCCGGTGTCGGCCATTGTGTGTGTTTCGACTCTGAGGGTGTTCGTTCCCACGCTAGCAAGGAAGAGAGCATTTGAACATCCTTTAACGTACTGCGAATATACTGCTAATAAAGAGAAGAGAAGAGGGAGGGAAGAGAAGAAAACGCGCGATGTTGAAGCGTACCAGCCAGTCTCGCTAACAGGCAGTGCTGATCGGATGTGTGTTTCTGCTACTGTTGCTGTTGCTCTCTCGCGGTGGCGGTTTGTTTGTTCCACATCCTCAGTCTTCCGTCTCCGATCCCGCCGATACAGTCGCAGCCTTTTCGTCCCACTTTGTCCCACTTCGTTTCGTTCCACTTCGTTTTTTTTTCTTATTCAAGCTCAGTCCAGCTAGATCAGCCAAACGAGATGCCAGAGCAGGCGCCGTTGCTATCAATGACAACCTCTACTTCGACTAACAACAGCAACAGCAACATCAGCAGCGGTAGTAGCAACAGCGGTGGTGGTGGCGGCGGTGGTTGGGATGAGCAACACCAGCAGATTAGTTCTTCAAACTTGGCCAAGCTGCGAGTTCTCATTATCGACAACTACGACTCGTACACTCTCAACCTGGTCAACCTCTGGACAACCAGTATCAATCTGACCGAGCAGCAGCTCCCGTACCACAAATCAACCGCCCTCAACGCCGACGAGCTCGCGTCTCATCAAATTGCTGTGATTCGAAACGATCAGTTCTCATGGGATGTCTTGAGAGACTCAATTCTGCCCCATTTCGATTGCTGTGTCTTGTCGCCTGGTCCAGGCGAGCCATCGAATCCGGCTGATTTTGGACTGTGTGGACCGCTGATTGAAGAGTTTGGATCGCAAATACCAATATTTGGAATATGCCTGGGATTCCAAGGCATTGTCAGTGGATTGGGAGGAAAGATTATAAAAGCCGATAGACCAATGCATGGATTGGTGAGAAGAGTGTATGCAGACACTGAGGCAAAGTTGATGAGGAATGTGCCATCTCCGTTCAGCGTTGTTAGATATCATTCATTGGTTGCTGATTTGGAGACTCTGCCGAGCGAACTGCGTCCATTGGCATGGGGTGTGGATGTTGATGCTGTTGATGACAAAGTAGGACAGAATGAGTCGACAGCATTCAGACGGGCAGGTGAGGCTGGCAGCAGAGCGTTGATGGCTGTGGCTCATCAGTCGTATCCGCTGGTTGGTGTGCAGTTCCATCCAGAGAGTGTATCAACTGAATTTGGCGCAGATTTGATGCGGAACTTCCTGGGAATGGCATACAGCTTCTGGACGTTCCAAGAGCCACTTCGGTTCAAGACAAGACAGGACGCGGCGATTCCTGACGATATCCTTGCAGTAATTCACAGCAGCGATACTATAACACCATCCTCGGCCAATGTCTTGCAGCTGCTGCACCATTCAAAGCCAGCCGTCAGTGTCACCATCCAGCAGGTTCATTCTGGTGGTAAATTGAACATGTCGGAAGTGTATGAACGTGTGTTTGGCCCAAACTGCACTGCTTCATTCTGGATGGACAGCGCTCGCAACAATGAGGTGCAGAATCTTGGCCGATTCTCAATCATGGGCGGCATCTCGCCAAGCAGTGGTGCCTCCATTCGGTACACAGTTGCTTCTAAGCGACTGACTGTAGAGCGCATTGGCTATTCAAGCGCTGACCAACAACAGCAACAACAACAGCAGCAGCAGCAGCAGCACTTGCTGGATAAGACGCTCGGTAGTGGGAATAGCCGCACATTCTGGGACTGGCTTGACACATTCTCAGCGCTAGTGAAGATTGATGATTCGAATGTGCCCCGTCCTCTGTACTTTGGGTACCGTGGTGGTCTTGTCGGCTACATTGGCTATGAATTGCGTGCAGAGTCGTTGCCAGGATATCATCATGCATCGTCCATTCCAGCCTCACCTCATGGCACACCAGATGCAGCGTTAATGTTTGTTAACGACAGTCTGGTGTATGACCATGCAACTGGTGATCTGTATGCCGTTTGCTTGTCAAGCAACTCTCCTCGCTCGGCATGGCCCGCAGAGTGGCAATGGGCAGCTGATATCATTCGCTCGACTGCATCTGCTCGTGATTGGATTGCAAAGGTCACTGATACAATCGAATCAGATGTGTCATCGGCAGCTTCATCAAAGGCAAACTCGCCAAGTCTTGACACACCTCTGACATCTGCACTGACTCATGAAGACATTGCATGCGCCGCCGCTCTGTCATCAGCTGAGTACCAAACAGCGGTGTCTCGCGTCCAGCACTTCATCTCACTCGGCGAAACATACGAAGCCAACATGACTACACAGTGTCGCTGGGATATCTCGCATCGCCCAATCCGCTCCAATCAAGATGCACTTCAGCTCTACAAGTTGTTCCGCGCGGCAAATCCAGCTCCATTTGCGGGACTCTTCCACTGGAGCGACACCAATCTCACCATTTGCTGCACATCTCCAGAGCGATTCATCAAGATTGGAATGAACGTGGCTGAAACAAAGCGAGTGGCTGAGATGAAACCAATCAAAGGCACTGCGCCTCGCGTTTATCAAGCTCTGGGGAAAGGTAAACGAGTGATTGATATCGAAGCTGATCAATTGGTCGCTCAGGAACTTCAGTCAAACATTAAAGAACGCGCCGAGAACTTGATGATTGTGGATTTGGTGCGACATGATCTGACTGCAGTTTGCAAACCGTCATCTGTCATTGTTCCTTGGCTAATGACAATCGAGTCCTATGAGACTGTGCACCAACTTGTATCTGTTGTGACGGGCGAGGTTCAGCCTGCTCAAAGCAATGTTCGTGTACTGCAGCGCTGCTTCCCGCCTGGCTCAATGACTGGCGCTCCCAAATTGCGCACAGTTGAGATATTGGACGATCTCGAATCCGCCAACAATGTTTCTGGTGCAAAATTGCCAGGTCGTCGTGGAGTGTACTCTGGATGCGTTGGATACTTTTCATTGTGTGGACAGGCTGCCGATTGGAGTGTGGTCATTCGAACTGCGGTTGTGGAAGATAGCGGCACCAAGCTGTCCGTGGGTGCGGGTGGCGCTGTAACCATCTTGTCATCGCCGAAGGCAGAATACGATGAGATGATTGAAAAGGCTCTGTCTTTGTCTCGCGGTCTGGCTGGATGGCTTTCCAACTAAAGTCAACTATACTTAAATAAACTCTATCTTTCTCTTCTTCTTTCACTCTTTTACTCTGCCATTGGACACTTGTTAAATTAACTCTATTAACTTATCTTTTATTTAAAACAACATTATTATTATTATTATTATTATTATTATTATTATTATTAGCAGTAGTATTATTATTAGTACTGGTAGTATCTATAAAGCGGTTGATTGCTGAGTAAACTTAGTTAGAGTCGATGAGAGCCGTTCCGCAAACACGTCAATCTCATTGGATGTCATTCCAATTCCCGCAGCCGCAGTCAGATATGGACATGAACGAACATCCTCACCATTGTCATCACTGGAATGAGATGCTGGTTTGTAGCAATCAGTGTGTGCGCCATAGTTACGGAATGCTAGTGAATCTCCAATCGTTTTGATGGCATCTGGCGCGACGTCAACCACTCTTGCGCCAGAAACTCCTCTGCTAAACAACATTGACCCAATGAACGACATTGACTTGTTGTCGTCATCTCTTCGCAGTCCTTTCAATGACAATGCAATCGACACATCATTTCTCGGCGTTTCCAAGACCAAAAGCCCATATTTATCAGCAACACTTACCAGTGCACTCTTCAATTTTACATACATTTCCGCTCTTTCCTCCACTAGCCTTTTGTATCCATTTGCACCCAGTCCTAATAATGTTATAAACAAGTCCATTATCGGCGCCATTGACGCTCTACCCGGATACATTTTGCCAACAGCCTCCACAGTCTCCTTCAATGGACCACACACCAGCGCTCCGCCAACTGGCACCCCAAAGTTCTTGTCTGTGCTCTGCACAAATAAATCGACTCGCTTACCCTTTGCACCAGCCGAAGCATTGATAAGATTGGTGCAGGTTGAACTAGAGACACCGTATGCATTGTTAACAATGTGAGGAATGCCAAACTCATGACACAGTGTGGATATTTCAGGAATGGAATCAGGAACTCGAGGCGCAAAGCACGAAGTCGTGGAAAGAATACAAACAATGGATGATGGCCCGCCTAAAGACTCGATGGCTGAGCGGACAGAACCCATGTTTGTCCGTAATGCATCACCGACGTGAACTGGTTCAACAACAATAGGAGTATATCCAGCAGTGACTATTGACTTGAGGCAAGTGCGCTGATCGATTCTCGGCCAAATTACATACCTTGGTCTCTCAACATTGCCACCATGTTGCTTTTGCAGTGCTTTGAATCGCAAATCAGCAACTGCTCTAATACAAAGAGTCAATGTCATCCCAGTTGCCATTGGAAACACCAGTCCACCACCCTTTACACTCGGTTTACTATACCCTGCAACCTTCATCGCATCCACCGCCATCAAATTTGTCAATCTTTGCATCAGCACACTTCCGGTAGCTTTCGGTTGCTGTTCACCAATGTCTCCCGATCTGCCAATTCCATGTGCAGCAAATCGATGTCTTCGCGATATAATTGAGCTGAATACACGAGCCTCGCGCTCACCAACACCGACATTGGCCGCAAAGTTGTTGCTATCGAGAGAAGAGAGCTCGGAAAGAAGCCATTCAATGTCACAGTCCGGCCAGCCTTCGCGGGGCAGATTGCGCTGAGAGAGCAAAGTGCGTAAGCGGGATGAACGCTGCGACGGACCTTGCTGGACAGAGAGATCAAGTAGACCAGGATTGTCCAACAACGTGGCGGCCAGCGCAAGACAGTCAGAATCCATTTTTTGTTTTTGTTTTTTGTTTTTTTGCAGCAGTTGTCGCTCCGTCGTTTGTTTAGTTTGTTTGTTTTGTTTTGTTTTTTCTTTATTGGTGGTGGTCTAATTTTGGCTCACATTGGTGTGCACGGACTAACTCACATTCCCCTCCTCTCCCCCATTTCGAGTATATCCTACTCTCCATGATGTAATAGTATACTGGTAGATTACCGGGTTGTAATGACTGCGGCTGATCCGCAGCTTGGCACTCGTAATTAAACCATGCGGGTTCACAGTACTGTTGAAATGGAAAGATTGGATGCTGCTTACGTGTATAGTTCCCCAGACCGACAAAGATGAGAGCCAAGAAAAGCCTCAAGCCTCGTTCCCATTTTTAATTCCTCTCTTCTGTGCCTTTTTTCTTGTCCTCCCGTCCTTTCGCTCTTTCCGATGGTGCAAAGGAAACCTCGTGAGCTCTTTTCTTTTCTTTTCTTTTCTTTTCTTGTCTTTCTACTGCGAAAGATTGCACGTTCGCACTTCACTTTCTTCAATTCTATAAATGTCATCGTTCAGACGAGTCTCGTCCAAGTTCATGTCCTCATCCTCCTCCTCTTTCGAAGCACTCAACACTGTACAGTAACATCACAATAGACACTCATTAACCCCCCCACTTTTGCACCCATCCCCGATGCCATCAAAGGACGTTGACCCCACTATTCTCACCGACCCAAAGCTGCTCAAGCAGATACGCACGTATGCGGCTTATGCAGTTGCTGCGTACGTTGACTATGACGACAACAAGTGGTACGAGCTCCCTGCTTCCCAAGGCTTCACCTCCAACACTGTCCTTCTCGGCACATTCCACAACCACATCCCCTCCTCCGACGGCTACGTTGCTGTCAACACTGTCAGCAAGACCATCATTCTTGCATTTCGAGGCAGCCAAAGCTTTACATCGTTTTTGCAGGATGCAGTAGTGATCAAGCACGATTATCCAAAGAATGTCGAGGGAAGCGAGGTTCACTCTGGATTTCTGGCAGCGTACAAATCAGTTGACGAGGATGTCATTCCGCTGGTAAAGGATGCGATAAAGAAGTATCCTGGATACGAGTTGGTGTGCGTTGGGCATTCATTAGGCGGCGCACAGGCTCTGTTGGCTGCGCTCGACATTTACAGCCGAGTGACAACTACGGAAACGACTACTACTTCGACAACAGCAATTGCAACAGCAGTTCCAGAACCAGGTGGGTTCAAACATGTCATGACAAAGACTACAACCACAGCGATAATTGTGCATCAGACATTGCCAATCAGTGTCTTCACGTATGGTATGCCGCGAGTTGGCAATGCTGAATTTGCCACCTATGTCAACTCTCTCTTTAGTTTGCCAGTTTACCGCGTTGTGCAGCATCGAGATGCCGTTCCTCGGATGCCAATGCGCGATGAATGGGGCTACGTTCACTGCGACGGCGAGATCTGGCTCGATCCATCTACAGATGAACTACGAGCGATGAAGACGTACGGCCCAGAGGGATGTGATGAGGATCCCGATGGAATTGCATCGGTGCCACGCGTGAAATTGTCGGTGAATGATCACACGAACTATCTTGGATTTAACCACGATGTGCCGGATGATGAGAGCAGAAAGACGTATCCGGACGAAGTTGGAACGGAGTTGCCATTTGGACAGGCAAGACCATCGATGAATGTGCGATCAGTGAAGCGACGCAAAGTGGAGAAAGTAAATGGGAAGCAACATACTGATACGAATGGCGATGTGTAATAAAACAAATTAACTCTCCATTTTAAATGAAATATGTTGAATCGTATAGTTGATAGTTTGTGAGTGAATGAGTGAGTGAGTGAGTGAGTGGGTGAGTGAGTGCTCAGGGGATATCAGGGGGAATACCCACGGCTGAGGATACCTCCACCACTACTACACCTTCAAGACCCAGACCCATATCCTTCAAGCGTGAACCCGTGTGCATCATTGAGGAGTGTTTCCAGACCCATATCCTTCATCGCATGCCACTCGAAAAAGAAAGACTTATAGAGCAGCGATGATCTCGTTCAAACTTCACTTGCAACTTCTGGCCACGCCAAGCGCATTCTCACTCTCTTCAGCATTCAGCACACTTTGCATACTCTGCACAGCAATGAACTTCACACTGCTCTTGTTTCTGGTTATCCTGTTCATCACTAACTTGACCAACATCAGCCAGGTCGACGCTCGCCCCATTCCACATCCAGAACCGACGGCAAAGGCAGCAGCGCGTCCAATTTTCTTCCTTGCTCCGATTTTCGCTAAGATGGCGGCAGATATCAAGGCGAAGAATGATGCACAGCGAGCTGCGACGGCGGTGACAAGAATCTTTGGGAGCAAGCGACCATAAGTCACGTTGGCTGGAGCACAAATAGAGTAGCTATCGAGTTGGCCACATTGACAAACCTATTTAAGAACACATTCTCATTCTCATTCTCACACTGCAATCCATTTTTACATACATACTTTACTCATACCTGCACTACATTTTATTTTATCACACTGCATATCATTTCGTTCGTTCATTCATTCGTTTTTATTCTTTCTTCTGCTATCTCATTCTTTCATTCTTTCACTTTTATTGTTTTTTCTTTGAGCTGCGTGACCATTTTAAAGCATTTGCATTTTCTTTTGAAAGTGAGAAAGGTGAGGTGAACGACAGCGAAAGCAGGAAGGCTGAGGGAGGGTAGGGGAGCTGTGCAAATTAGGTTGAATCTGGGTCAAGCTGTATGAACAAATGAGTGGTGCCGCTTTTGAATGGAAGAGTGCTCAGCCGATACCTTTCCCACGTTCCTTTCACCACGAAACCAGCCGCCGCACTGCTACTGCTTCATCACGAAAGCAAGCAAACTCTTTGCTCACATCCCACTTCACTGCGAAGCCTGTCGCTAGTGTGCTACCCTGACCACTCTAACGGGGAATCAACCAATGTTCGATTACTTATCCACCCACCTCACTAAGCTTGTCTGGGATATTATAAGTACTTGTCACATTTGATGGCGACGACACGAGTTGTTTGGCATTTGCACATCAGTTCTCTACACAAGTTCGCTCTTTCTCATCATACATTCACACAAGTACTCAAGATGAAGATTGTCCATTTCGTTGCCGCCGTCACTGTGCTTTTCGCAGCCGCTGTCTCTGCTGCACCAGGTTCAGATCCAAATCCAACCGTGCCAGCCGCTGTCAAGCCAGATTCTGCACCAACTATCGCCAGACCAGGCTACTGCCATTGCTTGGCTGGTTTCGATTATCCGTGTGTACCTGCTTATCGTTGCGCTGCGGCAGGTTATGCATGTGCTGGTCCCTGTTAACTATAACATAACTTTTGCTCCTATACTTTTCACTTTTTTTGAATACAGATTCCATTCTTGTGTCAGTTTGATGTTAGAGAAAAGATGTAGTGACAATGAGCGAGAAAGCACGAGCTTTGTCATTAGTACTCCAACCGGGCAAACTTATCCTCAGCACAACAGCATGGCTGTCGCCAACCCAGGCTCATCTCATTGTTTTTTCATGGTATTTGTTTGTGTCTTGTTTGTGTTCCAGAAATCTCGACTCAACTCAATAATAATAAAAAAGACAGACAAGGTTGTGAACGAACGTCGTGTTTAATCTTTAGTCGATGAGACTCGAGGGCGTGTTGCGTTCACCAGCAGCGCTAAGCTGGTCAGCAGATTGTCGACTTGCCGTTACTCATCCGTCTGGCATCTCAGTGATCAACGTTTCGCCAACTGGTCGCAAACGCGTGAGCACTCTTGTTCATCCAAAGGATAGAGCACAAGTCAGCTCGCCACCTGCATTCCATATAGCTCACTCATGGCTACCTCTCGGGTTTGGTAATAATGGAGCAGGAAGTGGAGGGGCAGGAAGTGGAGGAGGAGGAGCATGCATGATGGCAGTACTGGTCAATCCTGGGCTGGTTGTAGTATATGCAGAGGTGACGAGTATAATTGGAAGTAAATGGGTGTTTGATGCTGAACAGACTGTATCGTTACATGATGCGCTGCAGGCAGCCGTGGCTGTTGATGGATCGAAGATGAAGAAGCGAGCTCACCAGCGATCAATTGCGTGTATGGAATGGTCAGAAGTGTATCTAGTCGACAGTGATCAGAACAGAGTGTACACAGCAGCATTTGGCGATAACGATGGACTGCTCACAGTTATACAGTTTGACTCCAATAGCCAGCCTTACTGGTCAACCAGTGCTTACATACCTTCAGTGCAGCCGTTTAGTAGCATCACTTCGATTAGATGGGCCAAATGCACTGTTGATCATGAGCAGCCATCGCTATTGCTGGCAACCGGCATGTCGTCTGGTGAGGTTGATATCTGGCGAGTAATTCCAGTATCTTCAGACAAAGACAAGACACTGCAGCTGATTCATGTTGCAAGAGTATGTCAGAGAGACTTGCACATTGTAAGCACAATGGAGTGGTTAGTGGGAGGAGCGCGTCCTATTTTGGCAGTTGGAAAGTTGCCTGAGCTTACATTTTGGCCGTACGAAACATCGTCAGATTCAGTAGCTGAAATGGATATGGAAGTGGATATGGACATGGATGATGGCTTCAATAATATAGCAATAGCAAGTAATAAAATAATATGGAAGATGCCAACAGCCACCGCAATGGTTCCAAGTTCAATTGCCGCTGAAAGAGCAGTAGAAATTGGAGTGGATGGGGTTGCCTGGTCAATCATCGTAACATATCTGTCAAGTGCAATGGCTATTATTCAGTTAACAGACAATGGCAACTCTTTGTCGGTTGAAGGAGATGGCGAGCGTGCTCTCATGCTACGTGCTCGCATTTCCAGAGCAGTGTCAAAGGCTGTAAAGAAGGAAGATGATGTTGAAGCACAGGACCTGAACGATGCCAGTGGAACTACAGCAGTGGCAACAGGCGGACCAGGCACTCCCAAGACTGCACCGGCAACGCCGGCTGGGAGTAGACCAGGAACGCCTCGGCTGAGACCATCGGCGGTTGCAAACAGTATTAGGCAAAGTATGAGTCAGGATGGAGAGAATGGTAACTTGCAGTTGAGCGAATCTGATGATGATAATGAAGACGTGGGCAATGGTGGTGAGCATGATTCCGACAATGATGCTCTTGTTGGCAATGAGAAGAAGCCTCGTGAATGGGATGCAAGTGACGATCCACTGAGAATTGGTGAAATTGCCCGAGGTAAATATGGACGTGGTGCAGTATTCCGCATCTATGGGGCTTGCCTTAGTCTTACTGGAGACACACTGTTTATCTTGACGGCGGCTAGAGCCGGCATGAATATAAGAAACAAAGTCAGAACCTGGCTGTCACTGCTGGATGAACTCTCTGCACCACTGGTGATTCCGCCTGAGCCATCTGAGAAGTCCAGGCGTCGTCGGGCAGAGCCTCGCAATAAAAACATTCATCAGATTGGGCTAAATACAGCATTTAGTGGAATGCAGAATCAGCTTAATGCAAACAGCTTTGAATTGGTTACACCACTAAGACTGGCATGGGATGTATTAACTGCAATGAACGAAGATCCGGATATTGTGGACCTATCTCCACAGTTTGATCAGCTCATGTCTTCATTTTTGGATCAACTACCTCAACTGGCCAATCTGCATCAGTATATGCAACAATCACAACAGAATGAGTGGATAGCAGCATGTCAATTGGCGGTTAGTATATGCACAACCGCACTTGGATACCGGGCAATGGTTAAAATTGCCAGCAGAGCACTGGGCAGAGTAGTTCCTATTCTGAACTGGATCCATCTCAGCAAGTGCTGGAATATCTGTGCAGATGTCATTCAAGAGCACTCGTTTGACTCTCTGTCGTCTGAGGAACAGTTGATTGTACAGCGTCTGGCCCTCATTATGCGGCATTTATCAGCATCTGTTCCTGGCTCCACATTCGAGCCTATCGATGGCGTTGAAGAGGGTCAGGACAGCTGTCCACTGGGCTGTCCAGTTGATGAGTCTGGCTTCTCATTGGGCATCTCGCTAGCTGAATTGAGTGACTGTGTGTGCGTTAACGGACATCACTGGCCAAGATGCTTCGTCACATTTGCACCTGTGCTGACTCCAAGGGTGTACAGATGTCCCACTTGCGGCATCAGAGTGCTTGATGGATTGGATGGCGAAATATCAAGTCGACTGGCTGGTATGGTTGGCGGAAGATGCCCAGTGTGTGCGGATGTTCTAACCCGTGTCTCATGATTGTCAATTTAAGTATAAAGCTCTTTATAAAAAAAAACACTAAAAGATAGAGTACATTGTTAATAGAATATTTTTGTTATCATTTTTTATGTTTACTCGAGTCTTCCTCCCTTTCGTTGCTGCCATTTTGCGATATACCGAGTGCTTCTACAGTCAATGCTGGCATTGATGATGATGATGATGATGTTGATTGTTCCTGGAGTCCAACACTTGAGGAATCGAACAGTTCAATAAACTGCATGTCGAGTGACCTTGCCTTGGTTCCGGCAAAGTGTCTGTACTCTGTGAATATAGGTGTTAGAGCCCATCCTTGCATTCTCCTCAGGCAGCCCACCAAGCATCCTGTCCGATGTTTACCTTTATTGCAATGTATCAGTACTGGATGATTCCTCGGATCCAGCAGCACTTTTAGAGCATCAGCAATAACCTTTTCATCAATATCCACAAATGGCTCTTTATTTCCCGACACTCCAAACTGATGCAGCGCAATGTCGTTTGCCTGTAAAAACTTGAGGTTCTGGGCGGGATAGTCTTCGAGAATAAGAGTGAGCACTCCGCGTATCTTTAGCTTCAGCAGGAATGGATACGTCTTCTTCTTGGGCATTGCTCCTCGGTAGATGCCCGGCGATACCATTGCAAAGTTCTCTGGTGGAACCAACTGCGGCTCGTCTTCCATCATCTCTTCATCAAACCTGGCGTTGCTTCCTTGAGTTTGCTCGGCTTGAGTTTGCTTTTTTGTTGTTCTGTTCCGAAAAAGGTTGCACTTTAAAAGTCAAAAGAAAAGAAACTGCAAAAGACACTGCAAAAGAAAAGAAAAGAAAAGAAAGAATAGCTATCAGATCAGAGCGGCAGACATGTCACGGACTAAGCAGACAGCACGTAAGGGCAAAGGCTCAGCATCAGCATCAGCAGCGGCAGCAGGCAAGTCCAAATCAGCAGCTGGCCCACTCACTGACGCTCAGGTTGAGGACAAACTCCAAAAGGCCTCAGCTGCTCTCGAAGGTGCTGATCTTGACACTGCATACTCACTCTGCCTTGCTGCAGCTCAAGCACGCCCCAACTCTACCAAGGTTCTCGAGGCAACTGCAGTGATTGAGATCGATTTGGGTAAATATGACGAGGCGCGCGAGCGATTGAACCGCTGTGTATCACTGGACACTGCTGAAGTGAGATATTCACCCCACATGTATCTTGGTCAGCTGTCAACCGGTCTCGATGCAGTTGCTCATTTCAGACGCGGTGTTGAAATTATGCAAAAGGTTCTCAACTCGCCATCAGCAACTACAAGCAACGAAGAGGACAATGCGGCCGAGCTGAAGCGGAAGATTGCGGAGGGAATGTGTTCAATCGCAGACATTTATCTCACAGATTGCTGCTTTGAGCCAGACGCAGAACAGGTGTGCGATCAGGTGCTTCAGCAGGCCATCTCACTCGACCCATCCCATGCCTCCAGCTACCAGCTGCTGGCATCAGTCAGACTCTCTCAGCAGCGTCCTGATGAAGCCAGACAGCTCTTGGATCAATCAATCAACATTTGGTGGAATCTGGACAGCAATGATCATCCAAACTTCCCTGACTATGTGACTCGCATTTCTACTGCAAAGTTGCTTCTGGAAACTGCACAGCTGGATCGCGTTTTGGCACTTCTCGAGCGTCTTCAAAAGGAAGATGATCAATCTGTTGATTTGTGGTATCTATTTGGCTGGACTTACTTTATCATTGGTGAATCGATCGATGAGAACAGCAACAGTAACAACGGTAGCGGTGCAGCATCGTCAGCTGAAGATGCGGCTGTTGCAGACACACAGAGAGCAGCTGCTCAAATTGCATTAAAGTCAATGGCTTCTCCAGACGGCACTTTGCCATCCAAGTTGCAGCTGTGGAATGATGCTCGCGAGTGCTTTGGATTCGTTAATGTGCTGATTGAGCCAACTGGCTACGATGATGAAGGTATAATCAATCACACTCAGGAGTTGCTGGCTCAGATCATGCAAGTTGTTACAGACGATATAGTGATTGAGGACGAACAGAATGAAATGGCCGCGGCCAATGCTGGTGATATGAGCGATGACGATGGCGATGATGATGATGATGATCAAATGGACATGTGTTAATTCACAACTCACTTAGGCACCGCTACATTTCCTTTTAAATAGTCGTTTCTATTTCTTTTTTAATCACAAGTTATATCTCTTACCCATTGACGATGGAGCTTTTGAGAGGCATTGCAGTGAGATGGAGGCACTTCCTAATACTTTTTTTTTGCAGTACATGCCTCCTGATACACACAGTACACGAGAGCATCGGCTCGAAGAAGCAGAAAGCGACTCACAGAAGAAGGAGAAGGCGACTTGAACTTGTTCCTCTCATCTTCAACTTTTACTTTACCTCATCTCGAGCCAAACTCCCCTCCCGACCGATATACATTCGAATAATTGCTAGAAGTTGTGCCTTGGATGGCGTCTCTCAATCCATACCAAGATCCATTCCTTTATCCACAACCGATGCAAATCAACATTCGCAGTCAACCAGCTTGGCCATGGAACGTGCAAACTCACAATGTCAACAGTCACCCGCAGAGTGTATTCTTTGAGCAGCCGCAGGAATGCCAAACAGAATGGAATCATTTTGATATTGTGTCTAATCAAGTCCCTGTTCAACTTACTGGATTTCCGCTAACACATCCGTGGCTACTGCCCATTTCACCGCCTCTGCCATTTCCATTATTACCACTACAACCACTATCACAGACTCTCGACACTGCATCTGCCACACGGCGGGAATGTCTCTCGCTAGCAAGCCTTCCATCGGCTGTCATTGAGCACATGCTGACTTTTCTTCATCAGCATGACCATGCCCGTCTTTGCATGACAGCCAAATGGATGCTTACTCTCGCTCGTCGTCAACTCTATCGCCGTCTGACCATTGTTGACATTCCTGGCCAATCCACAGACAACCCTGAGCCGGTTCTCGTTCCTGTTGTCAACAAGCCCCGTGCCAGCTTCCACTACGAATCTCTACACTCTCGCTACAGATATCAGCCATCGAAGCCAACTCAGGAAATGATCATCCCTCAGCATCGTTATTACTACGACAGATATACCGAGCAGCTTACATTGGAAATCAAAGACCACTGGCCAATATTTCGTTCATCTCGTGGCAAAATGCCAGTCTTTGACGAACTCAAGACTCCATGGCGTCGTCTCCGCAAGCTAGTCATTGTCTGCAATTCTTGGGAATACACTTCCAACATTTGGCCAGCTCTCACTGCTCTCGACTGTCCGCTCATCGGAAAGCGCGTTACTCATCTCAAACTCAATATTGAAATATCCCGTGGCACCGCAAGTGTGGTTTTGCCGTTACTCAAGTGCTTTACAGATTTGAGTTTGTTTGAGTTTTGTAACATTGCCAACAATCAATTGTGGTGGCTTAATCATCATGATCCATTGAAATACCAAAGGATGGAATCGATAGTTGGATACTTGTATAGCAGAATCAATCCGAAGCGAGTCAAATTCAAGTTGAAAGAAGGGTTTACGCACATAACAAGAGAGTATTTGCGCAATTTCTGCATGGGCGGGAAACTGGTGGAGCTTGTGCATGATTCGGGGTATGTGTGGAGACGATATGTGTCGGATATGCAGTGGTACAACAACTTGCTGAAGGACGTGATTGATACGTCGTTGAGTAAATACAATGCAGCCGGAGTAAAACGGCCAATAGAAGATGACAATGATGATGGTGAAAATGATGATGGTGATGGTGATGGTGATGGTGCGGTGAAGACTGGAAAGAAACAGAAAATGAATGCTGGTAAATGGAGGGCAAGAATGCGACAAAAGAAGCTGCTGCGCTCACAAGTAAAACCAGTACTTGATCATCCGCTGCGTAGCATTTCACTTCCACTTGCTGTCCTCAGAAAGGACTTGACAATTGAGCAGCTCGATCAATTGCGTCCATGCATTGAATTACTGGAGTTTATAAATCCATGGCCAGTTCTTCGAGAGAATGCCAACAATGGTCAGAGTTCGGAGGCTCCCACTCTCTTATATCTCTCGAAATGGCCGCGTTTGCGCAGTTTGAGTCTCGCCAGTGTTTATCCAAAGAATGTAGAGCATATCCAAGTATTCACCAAGCACACTGCTCCACAATTGCAGAAATTCTCGGTGTGTATGAACCCGCTTTGGGTAAAATACCTCAGTGCACTGCTGGTATCATTGACACGCGCGATTGAGGTCCAGTTTGTAGCTGAGTACGAAGCGGATATAAAGGAGTTTTGCGATGCCTTCACACAAGCACACAGGACGGCAAGCGAAGCGGGAGTTACCATATTGCCAATGGTGAGAAATTTGAGGATTGTGACATACCAATGGGTGGAGCATGGTGTAATGCAAAGATCACAAACGAGGCTTGAAGAGGTGTTAAAGGACCGGCCGAAAGTGAAGTTGGATGTGAGAGATGTTCGTTTGAGTGCAAGATGGAACAAACTCAAAGCTGAACTGTAATAGGAATCAAAATTAATGGGTGCGCTAAAGAAACAAGACTTGAAATGAATGCTGGTTCAACTCATACAGAGCATAACCACCTCACCGGCGGACATTCACTACAGTTGACTCCTTTCGACAATATTTGGGGTGGATTGTGTGACGATACAAGTTGATTGAGACCTTGCATATCAGTGAGAGATGCTGCTTTTCTCAAACAAATCACTCCCACACAGATTCCGTGTTTCTAATTACTTTTTGATAATACCTTTTTAAACTCCAACAATGTTTTAGCAAAGATGATAAAATGGCCGCGCTGCTGGCATCAGATAGAGATAGAGAGAGGAAAAGAGGTTTGGTACACCGAGTAAGCGAGAGGAGTGTGAGTGACACCGAGTGAGAATTATTGTTTCTGTCTCAGCGTTTGGGGGATTGAGCTGAACTGACTGATACAATGAGAATGACCGCTCCATTATAGCGAGCATCCATCTTCATCTTTGCATACCTGAGTCAACGCTGCCCACGATGTGCATCATTGTACGAGAAACCAGGATAACTCTGCAGTCTACAACCACATACTTCCATCCTTCCCACCCGAAGCACTGCGAATGATCGGCCCGAATGTGCATCTCTCGGTGGCTCTTGTGGACTGCAGCTCTCGGCTGCAATTAATAGTTGTTGCCCTACTCTAGCACCACTCAGTTCAAGTCAAATGAGCAGTCTCTACTGCTCTGTCAGTCTTTACTTTGTTCTGATCCCATTCAGTTCAGTTAAAATATGCAGCTCACAGAAGCTCATGTCAACTGCTTCCTTCCATTCTGACCCCACTCAGTCTTTACTTTGTTCTGATCCCATTCAGTTCAGTTAAAATATGCAGCTCACAGAAGCTCATGTCAACTGCTTCCTTCCATTCTGATCCCATTCAGGTCAAGTCAAATATGCACCTCGGCTGTTCTGGTTGCCGGCTACTCCATTCTAACATCATTCAGCTCTCTATTACTCATGTTGACTGTTTCCCTTCTCTGACTCCCATTCAGTTCCAGTCAATGCATCTCTCGGCTGCTCTTGTTAACAGACACCCTGCTCTGACATCATTCGTATCAAATCAAATATACAGTTATCGGCTGTTCTTGCCAACTGCTGCCTTTCTGTGACATCATTCAGTTCTAGTCAAATGTGCATCTCCCCGCCACCCTTGTTGACTGCTGCCCCAATCTGTCCCCATCCTGTCAGCGTCAGTAATCCCAGTTAAGGCTTCCCTTGCCGGCCACTGCCAAGCGATGACATCATTCAGGTCGGATTCACTATCATCAGTCAAGAATTCTCTTGTTAACTACTGCCTTTCTCTGACTCCATTCAGCTCAGGTCGAATATGGATCTCTTCTCAGCTGCTAGGATCCTATAAAATCACCATGCAGCCCCCACCATCTCCAACACCATCCTGAGCATTTCCTCCATCATCAGCATCAGCAGCACCAGCACCAGCACCAGCACCAACACCTCATTCACACACACACACACACACACGCACACACGCTCTCTCATTTCTTGAGCGAATACTTCGTCCAATTCAACTAATCCACCCCAACCAATCCACTCCAACTAATCTGCTCCTAGACACATGAAGACTACTATTGCTCTCTCCGCTCTCTCCGCTCTTTTGGCCGGTGCTCTTGCGAAGGAAAACACTGGTCGTATGAAGTGCGAATGCAAAGGAGACCTGGATGAGAACATTATGCTTGCCACCGCGTTCGCTTGCAAGGATGTTGGTGTTGTTGTCGGTCCATACAATATTCCATTATACACATTCTGCATCTTGTTGAAGGACAATCAGAAAAAGTTTGAAGATGAGTGTGCTGCTTTTAGCATCGGGTCTAGCTGCGTTAACATCAACCACTATTAAGTGCCTTTTCTCATTTTAAGTGTCTTTTTGTTTGAACTTGATTAAACAGAACATCATTTCCTTTCATCTCCACCAAGCTGTGCACGCAGTCGAACACCGATTAAAAGCGGATTGGATACTGTCGTAGTCTTCCTCATATTATTCTTTGACAAACTTTTCAGCACACTCCGATCGATGTGACAAACAGTGAATGCAGTTTGTAGATGCAATTTCACTCTAATGAAACCGAAATGTGATATCAATAAAAGCAGTCACAAATCATCAAAGCGTCGGTGGTTTAGTGGTAAAATACGCGCCTGCCACGCACGTGCCCCGGGTTCGATTCCCGGCCGACGCAATCTTCCTTTTTAGTGGATGGATATCATCTGTTTGTATATTATGAAATGAATCATCACCACGCATGTCGTTCACAACTACAAGTCCTTCACATTCAACATTATCCAAGGCGTCGCTCACTTTTCAAGTGGTTAGTTATTTTACTTTGTCTACCATGAATGTACCCACAAATCGAAGAACACCGATCCAGCGACTCTACCCATTGTGCCATGGAAAAGTTACCCAGGCTGCTCGGTGTTTTCATTCCTGCCTTGGACACTCCACTTTCCTCGGAGAGACTGGAGCACAATCGAGGTTTTGTGTCGCTGCCGCTGTTGCTCCGACTTGCACTCTCGCGTTCTCCAATGGAATAACAGCACAATGGTAGTCCAGCGCACTCCGAAAGACGCGGGTCTCTTCCCTTGATAGCACTCTCTCGAAGCCTGCTCGCCTATCAATGGCATGAAGAAGCGCTGGGGGCAGAGTCGGGGTAGCATGCGTGTGGGTGACGCGACCAGTCTGTGCTCTCGAAGCTGCATATCGTCTGTCTTTCAAATGCTATAAAGACCCGACCGTCACTCTCGCTGTCAGCACTGTTGCTTTCGGGAAAGAGCTATTCCTCAGCACTCACTTCCCAAGCATCACTTTTGCACACTTTTTCACGTTCCTTTTGCATTAGGCGCCGCCTCCGTCCCTCTCCACACTAGGGGAGGCCGTGCTGCTCCCAAGTCGTCCTCTGCTCCTGCCGACCGGTAGTCTCAAGTCCCAAGTCCCCAAATCCAAGCATAATCAACCTTCGACATTCAATTTCGCATTCGCTTTCTTTTCTTTTCACATTTTCATACACATGTCGTGCCAGACATTTCCTGCCACAACACTTTCATCTTCTTCATCTTCTTCATAACCATCATTTTCTTCATTGTATCATTACACTTTTGATTTGCATTGCGCACATTGCACTCTTTCGTATCATTTTCTTCATTTTCTGTTTCAACAGTCCAGCATCAG
>MU603117.1:4390-19709 GCA_025201865.1 Ramicandelaber brevisporus
TAAGGAAGCTGCCTCTTCATTTCGGAGAGACAGTCCTTGATAACCCTGTCCAGCTTCCGCTGGCCATCAGCATCATCAATCATGTTCCGCAGCCTTTGCAAGGTTGCCTGTGTCTTGGCAGAAGCAGGAGGAGGAACAGGCGGAGCAAAGAGCTTCGCCAGTGGTTTGGTTGGCAGTCTGCTTGCCATCAAACGGTCCACGGGCACAGCTGGGAAGCGCATGTCCAGTCGCGCTATTTCGACATGGTCATAGGTCGTGCTGGTGTAAGTGTCAAACTGGAGTCCACTGTTAAGCCTGGTCCGGTGTTCAACTGGCTCACGCGGCTGCTGCTGGTGTTCGTGCTCGTGTTCGGCTTTGCTGGCAGTGGTCTTGTCGTCGCCTTCGCGTGTACGTTTGAGAGATTGAGTGGCTGGTTCAGGCTGCTGATCGTTGACTCCATCCTGAGCTTCATCGCAGTAAACTGGTGTTACAGGTTCAGTGTTGTACATTAGCAAAAAAAAAAAACACTTTCAAAAAAGAAGTTGTATAGAGTGAAGACAGAAAGCAATCAATCAACTGTTTACTTACTTCGTTTGTTTTTGGACTGAGCAGATGCATAACAGCACACTTCACCGACTCGTCGTGACTGCAATAGTGACGAATCTAACTCCCAACAGCACGCACCCACAGTTGCTTTGATTGATGTGTTAGTGCATCTGCTCCGCCGCACAGTGTACAACACACATTGTGTATCGGACGCGAGCGATGCCGCAAGTGCAACGATGGCACCATTGTCTCCTACAACCACGCAGCCAAACGCCTCTCTTTCCGTGATGAAGTTCCTGGTTGTCCTGAAGACACGCATCCGCTCGTCAACCTCGGACAAGTTTGAACAAGCCCTGTGGCATATCCACAGTCCTTCTGGCACGAACTGATGGGTCGGGTAGCACACGACGACTCGCCGCAACCCAACAGCAGCCAGTAAGCCAAGTCCTCCATCTCTCACTCTTAAAAAGTGTTCTTTGTGTCGACACTTGCGGTGAGCTCTCGTCTCCGCGCACCCATCTACTCAATCAAGCGCAGCACGGTGCGTCTCCATCGCGCATCGTGCCGCAGCAGAATGCGTGCCAGAATGCTGAAGGACGCGCTCGTGGAGGTGGCGGATGTATGTTCTCCGCGATGTGTTGGCTGGGTGAAGTTGGCAAGAGTGTTGGAACTAGCGACAGTCTCACTGTTGGACACTTGCGACGTTTAGTCGATAGCAGTGGCTCGTGGCCGTTAATGCTTCATCAAGTTCATCTTCAGCAAAGCGACATGGCTGCCAGCGCAGTCTCTTCTCTAAATGATATGTTCTTTGCCTAGACTTTTTGTTTTGAAAACGTTTTGTGTCTGTTTTCTTATTTCTCTTGGCCCAAAAGGATTTGCCCAAATGCCCAGTCCAAGATTTGCTCACTGTAACTGCTCCTCCGAGTCTGCACCCCGGCCAGTCCCCATGTCAAATTTTTCCTTCTCTCACTCCTGTCGAGTCAATATCAGGTACAACTGCTGCTGTTCTTGCTGCTGCTGTTGCTGCCTCTCTCTCATACCACGCAAAAGCGAAGCAGGCACATAAGTGCACACACACACAAACACACAAACAGTAATCACTGCGACTGCGACTGCAACGAGGAAGAGGAGATGAGGGAGACCATTGTGGCCATCATTCGCCAGCGCATCCCATTGTTGAGCTGGATATCTCGCTATGACCGGCGACGAGATCTCGCAAGTGACTTGGTGGCCGGCTTGACTATATCCACCATCATTGTGCCGCAAAGCATGGCATATGCAATGCTGGCCGGTCTGCCGCCAGTCTACGGTCTGTACACGTCTGTAGTGCCCATCATTCTTTACGCAGTGTTCGGCACTTGCCCTCACATGTCGACCGGAACCTTTGCACTGACGAGTTTGCTGCTGGGCCAAGCGGTGCAGTCCATTCTGGCAAAGGAGGAGGCACTGTACGGTACACACGATCATGACTCGCAGCATCATGGTAGCAGTGGCGACGACTATGACCCAAGCGGAATGTTTGATGAAGATGACGTGGTTGCGAAAAGCCTCGAAATTACGTTCTGGGTTGGCGTGGTGCAGCTCTTGATGAGCGTGACTGGTATTGCACGGTTCATTGGCACATATCTGCTGCCGGATGCCCTGATTAGCGGGTTCACAACGGCTGCGTCGTTCCACATTGCTACATCGCAGATTGGCAATTTGTTTGGAGTGTCGATGCCCAGGCGAAGCGGAGTAGTCGAGGTCGGGCACAGCAGCGATGACAGCCATCAGCAGCACGGCCAACATAACCACTCGGCGTCAGTGTTAGTCTTGCCGAGACAATGGTGGTATCTGCTGAGGAATCTGGCATCGGTGAAATGGCCAACGGCGGCTATGGGATTAGCAGCAATTACCGTCATGTATCTGCTAAAGAAGGTGGAAGACAGACGAGTGAAACAGCGTAAAAGAGAGCATAAGGCACAACAGAATGGCTCAACCGAGACTATGCTGCGGAACGGTGATCGAACAACTGTGACATTCCCGCAGGATTATGCGACTAATGGAACAGGCGACAGTCAGCCAAAGAACACGGCAACTAGCAACAACATCAACATCAACACTAATAACATCAACAACGTTAACAGAGGCGATCGACATGTTCGATTCAGACTACAATCCAATGCATCGTCAGTGAACAGCGCTCAACAGCAGCATCAGCCCAAACAGCAAGCAGTGCCGATTGTTCAAGTGCTGCCAATGTCACGCGGTCGCACAATTGAGGAAACACGGACATCTCGGCCAACAAAGTTCCGAGCACCACTCGTTGCACGACCCCGCCTCCCGTCCGTTGTGGCTCTACTGAACGCCAAATCTCCAAATGCCGCATCATCACTGGTCACATCGTCCCTAGCAGCAGTCACCACTGTTGAGCCATTGCCTGAAGACGTTGACCCACCAACAACCCTCAAAGAGGCAGTCGAGAGCAGCAACGTCCACATTCCGATCCCAAGCATTCTCATCACAATCCTGGTGTTCACCACTGCGACCGCTCTGCTGAGACTTGACCAGCGCCTCAGCATCTCGGTCATTGGCCACATTCCATCCGGATTCCCGCATGTTCAACTGCCGCTGGATCCGTTTCCAACAGAGTGGGACATCTTCTTGAGCGAGATTCCATCCGCTGTCTTGATTGCCATCATCAGCTTTGTCATGAGTATATCCATTGGCCGCACTTTTGAGACCAAGCACTCTTACGATGTGCCAGTTGAAGACACTCAAGAAATGTTCGCACTGGGCTTGTCCAGCTTGCTCGGCTCGTTCTTTTCATCGTATGTCAGCTGTGGCTCTCTGACGCGATCTGCTGTATTGAGCGCTGCCGGCGCTCGCACCCATCTCGCCAATCTGATTGGTGTGATTGTGGTCGTCCTAACATTACTGTGGCTGACATCGCTGTTCTACTTCCTGCCCCATCCGGTGCTGGGTGCTGTAATTGTCATGGCATGCCAAAGTCTGGCTGCGCAGATTATGAAAGTTCCCGCTATGTTTGAGCGTGGCCAGCATGCGGATCTGGTGTTGTGGATTGGCACATTCGCGGCTGTGCTGCTCATCAATGTCGAGATGGGCATCCTGACTGGTGTGGCTATTGCACTTGCAATCAAGGCATATACATGGTTCCAGCGATCCAAGCGAGACCAAGAGTACGTTCGGGCAATGTAGGCTATCCACAACCCCATTCTCTCCGATACTCTTCTGTTATTCACCAATTTTGTTTTTTTTTTTACAATGCGCAATCTTTACCATTCGCTCTTTCTCTTGGAATCGGAAGAGGCATGTGACTCAAGAACAAGGGAGCATCGGAAACGCATCCGTAAGCTTCGGAAGCGAGAGGGGAAAGTATGTGAGTGGGGCTTCATTTTATAGGCTTGCTCTGTTCTGCATTGTCCTGTTCTGTTCTCCTCTGCTCTCCACTGCTCTCCACTGCTCTCCACTGCCCTGCACGACAACACCTTCACTCCACACACACACTCTTCGCGTTCCCATTCACTGCAGTTCACCTCCAAAAAATATTATCCACATCTCGACCTCCACCCACTGTTTTTTTTTTTGCCTTGTTGTTTGATTGATTATGCTGGCTCGTTCCATTGCCCGTTCAGCACGCTCCACCGCGTTTGCTCTGAAAAACTACACCACCGCGGCAAGCCTGTCCACCTGGGCCAACGTGCCACAGGGTCCGCCAGACGCCATTCTCGGTATCACTGAAGCCTTCAAGGCAGACAAGGACCCTCGCAAGATCAATCTCGGTGTTGGTGCTTATCGCGATGACCAAGGCAAGCCGTTTGTCCTGTCCTGCGTCCGCAAGGCCGAAGCCCGCATGCTCTCTGACGGTCTCAACAAGGAGTACCTCGGCATTACCGGTTTGGCCGGCTTTGTGAACAAGGCTATCCGCCTGGCCTATGGTGGCGACTCTGTGCCGGTTAACGAGAACCGCATTGCCGCTACTCAGTCCATTTCGGGCACTGGTGCATTGCGCATTGGTGGCGAGTTCCTGCGTCGCTTCTACCCAGGCGCCAAGAAGATTTACCTCCCGACTCCCACGTGGGGCAATCACATCCCAATCTTCAAGGACAGCGGTCTCGAGGTTGCCCACTACCGCTACTACGACAAGGCCAACATTGGTCTTGACCTGAACGGCATGCTCGAGGATATCAAGCACATGCCAGAGGGCTCCGTTGTCCTGCTCCACGCCTGTGCCCACAACCCAACTGGTGTTGACCCAACATTTGAGCAGTGGGACAAGATCTCCCACGCCATCAAGGCCAAGGGCCACTTTGTCTTCTTCGACATGGCCTACCAGGGCTTCGCCTCGGGTGACATTGCTCGCGACGCCTACGCTCTGCGCAAGTTTGTCGGCGAGGGCCACAGCGTTTGCCTGTCGCAGTCTTTCGCCAAGAACATGGGTCTGTACGGCGAGCGCGTTGGTCTCTTCTCGGTTGTGTGCGCCGACGCCAAGCAGAAGGCCGCCGTCGAGAGCCAGCTCAAGATTATTGTTCGTCCAATGTACTCCAACCCACCGATCAACGGCCCACGCATTGTTGACATTGTTCTGGGCGACCAGGAATTGCGCGCAGAGTGGGATGAGGAGGTCAAGACCATGGCCAACCGCATCATTGACATGCGCACCAAGCTCAAGCACCACCTGGTTAGCGACCTGAAGAGCGAGCGTAACTGGGACCACGTTACCCGCCAGATTGGTATGTTCCTGTACAGCGGACTCGATGCTGCGCAGTGCGACCGGTTGCGTGATGAGTTCCACATCTACATGACCCGCGATGGCCGTATCTCGGTTGCTGGTGTCACTTCGGGCAATGTCAAGTACCTCGCCGAGTCCATCCACGAGGTCACCAAATAAAATAGAAGCAGCTTTATTTCTTTCTCTCCATCTACCTATCTATCTATATATATTTCTCTTCTTTTGAAGTATACATTAGTATTGTTGTAATACTGGCTGTGAATAGTGCCAATGTTTGTCCTGGGATTGATATTAGGGAACACCGGCAAATGTTGTGAAGGAAGGAAGCTTAGAATTGTGAATAATGATTGCAACGATGATTGCAATGATGATTATCAATAAATAAGCACATAGTTGGCTCATTGTACTACTTTTACTTTGACAATAGTTGTGCTAAACTGAAGTTTGTTTTAAAATCATCCTTTACATTATCGAGAGATTTCATTACTCACAACTTTTTTTTTGTTCATTACCTCCTCACTTGTTCCTCCTCAATCTGGTTTTTCTTTCTTTCTTTTTCTTTCTTACTTTCTTACTTCTGTGTGCTTTACTCCTCTTTAAGTGGCTACGCAAGCGTGGTGTGGTGGTGCGGGTTACAATGACGAGTCTCGGCGACTAACCGAGGAGTAATTTTTTTTTTTTTACGTGAGAGGCTGCACAATGGAAAGGCGAGAGTTGATACATAAGGTTGTTACATCTGGTCTCCTATCTTCCGGTCTGCTTCTGTGCCGCATCACCTTTTTCTTTCTTTCTTTCCTCTACTCTTACTTTTGCCCTCCAAACCTCACTTCCGTCCCGCATCTTGTCCCAATTCATTTCCCACGACCTTTATTCTTCCATACACCGTCCCGTCTTACAAATCCACATCCAAGTCCAAGTCCCAGTCCCAATCCAAGTCCAAGCCCACATCCAAGTCCAAATCACAAAAAAGTCTTTCATTTTGCAGCTATATTGCAATCACTTCGCCACTCTACGCACTCTACTAAAAAAAAAGGTACGACATCAATATCTGCGCTGCGCATCTCTCCTTTCTCAAATCTATCTGTGCCATTAGCAGCCATCTTCATGCACTAGTTTGCGGCATCGATCAACTGCCATTCACTTTGCTCTTTCCAGTTTGCTGTTCCACTCGTTTCACTCATCTGCATCGGATCCTCATCACATCCATCACATTCATCCGTTCTGCACTTGTAATTCTCGCTGTCGATTGCAGTTTGTGATCGACTTTACATCACTTCCATCCACACACTCGCTCGTTCACTTACTCACCAATCCACCGGCATCCACCGGCATCCACCGGCATCCACCGGCATCCGCAAAAGGTATAGTGAGTTGATCCTCCTTTCCCTCATCAATCAAACCTGCCGTGATTGTAGCCACCACCACCACCAACATCACCAACATCACCGTCACCGCCGTTTTCTTTTTCTCAGTATTCACTTGCTCTTGATCGACCCGTGTTTTTTTTCCTACTTGTTTATGAGAAGGATTTGCATCCTACTAGTCTTGCGCATCACTTTTTTGTTTGTTACCAGGCTGTCATCACACCCCTGTGAAGTAAGCAGCAAAAAGTGGTGATATGGTCGATCACTTTCATACTCTCGCACACTTCACCACGTTTGCTGCTGTGCATGCCGATTAAAGCGCCACCTGAGAAATACTTGTGCATCTACTCCCCCTTCCCTCTCCTCCCCTCAATCCTACTCTCTCTTTTTTACCGGCCTGTTGTGCATTACTTTTACTAGCACATGCCCACTTGTGCAGTTTCCCAAACAGTACATACCCGCTTCCTGGACATACGCACTATCACTTCCCATTTTATCTTTTTTACTTTTTACTTTTCACTCTTTAGCTTCGCTTGAACTACACAGACGCTCACACTGACAAACCGCCACATTTGTTCGATTGCATTACTTGTTGATATACTCCGACGTCCACGTTGCCCTGGGTGTTTGTCCATTTTGGGATTGTAATTACAGTGCTCGGTAAAAGAACAAGAACAAAAAAGCAGAGACTCAACAGCATCACTTTTACGCCTCTCTTTCTTTTGTACTGTCTTTTCACCCCTCTCTTCGTTTCGCTATCGTTGCACAAACCTTGTTCCTTCTTTCATATACCACTGCACATTGGCCTGTCCAATACAAAGGTACCAGCTCTCGGCGCGAGTCCAAGTCTCTTTCAAGAAAAAAGAACTTGCCCTTTCATCCCAGCACTCACACCAGTTCCTCAGAAGCGCACGTACTTTTGGGTCTCTTTTCGGACCATCAACACCCTCATCCTCCCTTCCCTTCCCTCCCTCTTACTCACACTCGCGCGCGTGTGTGTGTGTATACTCATACTCCATTGAGAGCTTTTTGTTTGCTCAACGTCGTGTGAGCTTATCCGCCTTCCTCTCTCCCCCTTTCCCTTCCTCAATATACCCATTCCTGCTGCCATTACTCTTCATACAGCTCTCAGTCGGCGTCATCACACTGGCAGTGCCACATCCATCGCAATTAGCTCAGGCTCTTCATTTTGACTATAAAGAGCCGCTAGAGAGACCCCTTGCCCTCCTCCCGCACACTGTGCTAGCAGGAAAGTCCATCGTCATAGCCTCAATTCCACACTGACGACTTGTGATTCATTTCAGCCTATCTTTTCTGTCCTTCTCTCGCTCACTGTGAAGGAAGCTCCGCGTTGCCACTACCAACGCCCAACTCAACTCAACCCAACTCGACACTCACACCTCACTCGTCATCTCTTCTGGGTCTGTTCCGCTAATCTTGAACTTTTCGCTTTTCGCTTTTTTTTTTATCCTTCGCTTTCACAGCTTTCCCGTGCGCAGCAACAGCAACAGCAGCAGCAACAGCAGCAGCAAGCCCACTTCGAGACACATCGACACCTTGAAAGCTTGCAGCAACGAGGAGCAACGACAGCTTGTTATATATTTGGACAGACTTCGTTATCTCTGTCACTCGTTTTTGCGCCACTGTCACAATACTTTTTTCTGCACTAACACTCTTGCTGTAGCCAGGCCACCCACCCACAACCCATCCACACGCCACACCCACCCATCTTCCCCCCTCCCTCCATCCCTCTCCATCCCCCACTCTCGCTTCCACTTTTGAACAGCGTGCCAGTTACAGCATTTCCTTAATTGCTTGCCTGTTCGGCTATCAATTGGTCCTGTCCGCCACTTGGAAGAGCAAGTAACCAAGAAGCTCTTCACACACGTAGTGTCACCGGCACCTGATCGAAGCTACCCACTCACTCGCTTACCCATCCATCCACTTGCTTTCCCACCTTCACTGCCCCCTCTTCTTTTTCTTTTCTTTTCTTTCTTTTTGTTGCTGTTGCCTTACACTGTATATCCACTTCACACTCCTTGTTTTACTACACAGATGTCACCATCATCGGCCACTACTGCTACCACCACTTCTGTAGCGCCGTTTGGCTCTATCCTGAATCCGCAACAGCAGCAGCAGCAGCAGCAACAGCAACAGCAAAAGCAGCAGTTGGTGTCTTCTTCTGGCAATGGTATTATCGCCAATATTGGGTTTAATGATATATTTGGAGGATTAGGCAGTCCAAGCAGTAGCAATTCATCATCAATTAGCAGTATTCCGGATCTGGTTAGATCATCAAGCAGTGGAACATCATCATTTGTATCAAGAACATCCTCCTCTGCCGCTTTGCTATCATCTCCGCTGCCGGTATCAGCTTCACTATCAGTGTCAAACGCATCCATTATGACATCATCCTTTGATCAGTTCTGTGTACCACCAACTGCCATTGTCACAGGTAATACTCACCATTCCCTTCTATCGCTCACTCCAAGTCGCTGCTCAAACAACAGTGCCACTGCCAACTCTACCGCAAACAACAACAACAACAACAGTGGCATTGATATGGGCAATAACACCAATACACCGAGCTCATCAGTGAAGCGTGATTTGACAATGTCGTTTGATTTCTCGATTGATGATGCTATCTCAGAGTTTGTTAATCCTCCAAAACCATCGAGAATCATGCAGTTGGATGTCGGCTCAACCGCTCAGCTTGCGCTACCTCCACCTACAATGGCACTTAGTCAGCAAACTGCTCAACAGCAACTACAGCAGCAACAACAGCAACAGTTGCATGTATCATCATTATCAACATCATCGGCTCAGCCACCGCTGCGTAATGTGACTACAAGGTCTGCAACTGCAGCAGCAGCAGCAGCCACCGCTTCACTATCATTAACAGTTGAGCAGAGCACCAGTTCGCCAGTTACAGCCACAGCATCGACATCAGCGTCAGCATCAGAAGTGCATTCATCGAGTGATTCAAAAGAGAAGCCCAATTACAGCTATGCAGCATTGATTGCACAGGCTATCGACTCAGCACCCGATAAGAGAATGACATTGGCCAATATATACATATGGATTAAAGAGACGTATGCATTCTATAAAGAGAACAATTCTGGCTGGCAAAACTCAATCAGACACAATCTATCACTGAACAAGGCATTTGTCAAAGTTGCCAGAACTGAAAAAGAGCCTGGAAAGGGCTCATTCTGGAAGATTGATGAGAAAATGAGAGATTCATTCAAAGATGGTATGTTTATCAGAGTTAACCAAAACAGCAATAATAGCAATGGTACGAATGGCAGTAAAAAGATGTCAACTGAGCCATCGTCTAGCACTGGAATGTCATCGGGCGATGAATCATCCACTGGCATCAGACTGATGTCGCCACTCTCAGACTGTGAGCAAACAACCAAAAGACGCCAATCATCTCGCATTGCTGCCAAGAATGATTCGTCACTGGCCTTGGATAGCTCTCCCAACATGCCTTTGTCATCAATCAAGCATGAGCAGGATGATGCAGGTGAGCAGCCGTCTATTATTTTGCCACGCCGAGGCGGTGCATCTCATTCACGCTCTCCGCCCCCATCCGACCCAACAAAGTTTAAAACATACATGGAGCTCAATCCAAATGCTCGCAGAAGACGCCGTCAGCCACAGTCGCAGCAACAGCAGCAACAGCAACAGCAGCAACCTTCCGAGGCTAAACCTCAGCAACCATCTGGCATCAAGCGTCCTGCAGTGGATGATCTACTTGCTACTACCGCCGTACCCACTCTTCCACAATCCATCTTCAACCCACTTGCTGGTGGCTTGTCTATTGGCGTTGGTGGGCTGCCGTCAGTGTCTCGATCAGCATCGAAGCGTCTCTGCAGTGATACATTCCGCTTGTCGCTCAATGGCGATGGCACTGGCATTATTCCACCATCTCTTATGGCTCCAACTCCAGGTCTGCTTCCAACAATGATGGCTCAGCCACCCAGACTTCAAGCAACTCCTGTCCGCCCCGGCCCAGCTCCCCTCGGCTCAATGTCGGCTGTACCACTGTTAGATCCAATCTCGCCGCTCAATCGGACTCGATACACTGGTCTTGGTCTTGGCCAGAGCACTCTTACCTCGCCAACTGCTATGCGTACTGCCTCCAGCGGCGGCATTCTGCCAGGTACTGCATTCCCACCAATCAACACAATGCAGCTGACTCCACTGACATCGCCAACTCGCCCGCTGCCAAACTCCCTTCTGCTGCCCAACTCGCTGCCACTTCAGTCATCGCTGCCACCATTGCTTCGCCAGTTCAGCAATGCACCCACTCCAGCATCGGCATCAGCATCAACAACAGTAGTTGTGCCAGGTGTTCCGCCCAAGATGATGTTTGGAATTGAGCCAAAGCCATTTATGGATCTCTCGCCTGCAATTGTTCCAGTGATGCGTGGTATCAATCCGCATCGCCATGGACACAACATCTGCCCACCTGAGTGCACTATTCCGTCAATCTCTGCCGACTTTGGTCTGCATTCAACTCTGCTGCACAGTCGTCCAAACGATGGTCTCGGCTGCATTCTTGGTGGCTGTGCTGACAATCCAGCTCCACTGCCAATGACCACTCTGAATGCCACTACTCCCTCTGTTGCTGGTACTGCCAATCAAGTACGTCGTGGCGCTTCATGCTCATCCTCAACTGCCCCAATGCTTCCCAATACTGCTACTTCTGCGACTGCGACTTCCACTACTGCTAATGGCGCCAGCTCTTCATTGTTGGAACCAGCGAGTCGGATTGGCTCTAACCCGATTCCATCTGGTGGTGTATCTGATCTGTTTATGGATGATGCAAATGACATTCTGGCTTTCCTCAACAAGATGTGTCCAGCAGCAACATCCACAGCCGATCCAACGCAGCTCTTCATTTCAGATCTCACCACTGCTCCATGGGATCCGCTGCCTGGCTCTTCGTCCGGTTTGCTGCCGTCTGCATTGTCATCCAGTCCATTCAAGCCATCTGGCAGCGCACAAGCAGCTAATCAATCCACTATTCTTTCTGGTAGCTTCCCTCAGAGTCTATTGTTGTCACCACTGCTGTCACCTGTCTCAGCAGCCAATGACAAGAAACAGCACCAGCAGCAACATCAGCAAGAACTGCCTTCAGTCTCAACCCCAGACATCGAGCTCCTTCTGCAAGCTGCATCTGGTTCGAGCTGCGATGAGATGAACACGTCAACATCGCTTAGCGGCAGCAGTATACTCTTTGGCTCTGCTAAACAGTCAACTGAATTGCCAGCCTTGGACTTTGATGATATTATTAGTCCATTTAACACCAGCAGCGGACACAGTGACAGTGCCATCAGCAGCACTAAACTCAATGGCATCACATCACCCACAGACAGCACCAGCAGCGGCTCATTGTCATCAGTCCCACTGAGTGCAACTGACATGTGCAATCCACCTCTGCTTCCATCAACAATATGCACAAAAGTTAACGATATTGCAGCTGGCTTCCTATTATCGCCTCGTTCAGAAACACCTGATCATCTGCAATCGCCAACCAAGGTATCAGCAACAACATCATCCTCATCATCGTCATCATCACTCTTTGAGCCAATGCTGCACAAACGAACGATTTCAGCACCAACTCAACCAATCGCTTCTGCTGAACTTCAATCTAACTTTGCTATCGACGTCTAAACCATGCTTTGCTTTGACTTTGACTTTTTATATTTTTACAACACAATATCACACTTGTATTCCTTTGTTAGTTTATTACTATTTTTCTTATTATTGTTTCTTTTTTACAACATGTATTAATCAAATGCTTTTTATTTGTTCTTTTTAACGAGTTATAAAGTTAGTTTATGTGACACTTAAATTGTTTCGTAAATGGATTCGTTAGAACTCCATTGTCTTCTTGATTGCCTCGTAGCATCGTACCATGTCAGGCAGATAGAAGCGCTCGTATGCCAATGGGAATGGAGTATCTGCACCACAGACTCGCTGCACTGGAGCCTCCATGCGCAAGAAGCAGCGTTCCATAATGGTTGCTTCAATCTCTGCACCGAATCCAGCCGTCTTTTGCGCCTCGTGGGCCACAATCAATCGACCAGTCTTGTTGACAGACTCCACAACAGTATCCACATCCCATGGCGCAATTGTACGCAGGTCAATCAACTCGCACGACAATCCTGGCATGCGAGACTCTGCAATCTGGATGGCATTCTCCAGAGCATAGATTTGAGTACCCCATCCAACAACAGTGATGTCCTTACCCGGCTTCAAGATCTCGGCCTTTCCGATGGGCAGCATGAACTCCTGCACTGGAACTTGCTCAACCGCAGCACGGTACAGAACCTTTGGCTCGAAAAACACCACTGGGTTCTTTTCGCGAATCGCAGCCAACAGCAGACCCTTGGCTTGGATTGGAGAGCGTGGTACGACAACTTTGAGACCTGGGCAGTGCGCAAAGAAACCCTCGACGCTCTGAGAGTGATACAGACCACCGTGGCCAACAGCTGAGCATGGAGCGCGAATTGTCAAACCGCCGCAATCGAACACGCCGCCAGATCTGTAGCGGTACTTGGCAGCCTCGTTAACCAGCTGATCAAACGCTGGGAAGATGTAGTCGGCAAACTGAATCTCGGCAATGGCAGTGTGTCCCATGGCTGCCAAACCAATGCCGAAGCCGGCAATGCCTTGCTCAGTCAAGGGAGTGTTGAAGACGCGCTCTTTGCCAAACTCTTCGGCCAATCCCATAGTGCAACGGAAGACACCACCAAATCCAACGTCCTCGCCAAAGACGACGGCACGGTCATCGGCGGTCAATGCTTCGCGCATAGCCTCGTTGATAGCCTGGTACATGTTGAGCTTCTTGGTGGAGCCGGGAACCAAGTGAAGGTGGGAGAGCTCGCGGCTGGCAAGGACTTGCTCCTCGGTGCGCAACAAAAGCTTGGAATGAGCAACACCTGGGCTAATACCCTGAACTGGCTCTACATTGCCACCTGCTGCCGCTGCATAGCCGCGATTGAGCAGAGAAGCACCACGCGAGACGGTCGCAGTGGTGGCGGGCTGGCGTGAGATGAACGAAGAAAGAGCACGGCGCACGGCCACAGACTTGGTTGAGGTCGAGAGCATCTTTATTAACACTGTTGGAGAGATCGGGTAGCGGGACGGCAAGAATGCAAAGAGAGAGAGAGAGAGAGAGTGGAGCAGGCGAACAAAAAGAGGCGAAGTGTCAAGCCGAGTCAGGTGATCTGCGAGGGTGAAGTAGGACTTTGAACGGTGAGCAAATAGTCAGCAAGCGTGGGAAATCTCGCAATCGGACCACGGAATCAAACCTGCCTTTCGACATTGGACACGGATGCTATACAAAAGCACAGAAGGATACAGAGACAGAGACAGAGTGTTGCAATGGATTAACAAAAAACAAATGGTGTTGTACAGAGCGAGAAGATGTGGTGGTGAGTTAGAACTCGCGCGCCAGGATGCCCTTGACGGCCGACGGACACGGCAGCGGCTGCTCGCCGTCGCGCTGGATCGACAGGATTCCGTACACGCGGTCGGAGTGGTCCTCGGGCCGAAGCACGATCTCGACCATGCCGGGCTTGTGTCTGAACAGCGCCTCGACCGCCACGCCGTCCAGCAGCGACGGAGGGTGGTGCTCGCCGTCGAATGTCACAGCCGCCGCCTCGACATCCAGCGCGTCGCCGGCCGACGGGAAGCTGGTCGTGAATGTGTAGAATGCGCGCGCGTCGTCGATGTAGAAGCGCGTGAAGAGGCTGCTGTCGTGCTCGCCGTCGGCATGCAGCCGCATCTCGCCGGCGGTGCTGGTCTTGTCTCGTGGCGCGAGCCAGGTGTTGTTGATGCTGCCCATTTGAGAGTGGAAAGAAATGTGGATAATTGTGCTTTGGTTGTGATTGTGCGATAACTGCGGTTTGAAGAGCCTGTGGCATGCCAGAAGAGCAGCTGGCCGGAGACTGGCGGTGGTTTAAATGGCACGGGCGACACGGTCTGTTGGCACGGTCTGTCGGCACGGTGGGTTTCCGCACGGAATGCCAAACAATCCTCAGCTTCCGCAGGCATCGATGTTGGCGCTGTTGAATTAATGCCAGCTCGGGCCGATTTCATTCCGGGACCGTGCAGCGGCGCTACAGCAACCGCTCTTTCAACAGCAGCGCTGTTATAACTGTGCCACTCTCGCTGGCTCGCACTCCATCCCATTCGCCATGTTTCACCCAAGCAAGCAACACCAGCAATAACAATACAAACAACGACAGCAACAGTAACACCAACAACAGCAACATCACCACTAGAAACAGACACACAAACACTATCCACACGCAATGGGCACGAACGAGACACAGCTCCGCGAGCGGCTCCAGGCCGAGTCGAAGCAGCTCGGCCACCACATCCAGACCCGCGCCGACATCGACAGCGACCAGGCTGCACACGCTGCGCGCCGCGACGAGCTGCTGGGCGAGCGCTCGAAGAAGGCGCACGACGAGGTGGAGCACGCGCACCAGGTCGACTTCGACACGGTGATTGGCGACTGGAAGGACCGGGTCGCCGAACACAACCAGCTGGAGAAGGAGCACGATGCGGCGGACCAGCGGCGCGAGGCTCTGCTGGACGAGAGGCGGGCGAAGGCACACAAGGAGGTCGAGCACGCGAAGGACGTTGCGGCCGCGCACCGCCAGCAGCAGCAGCAGCA
>MU603118.1:0-19650 GCA_025201865.1 Ramicandelaber brevisporus
AACCCGGCGTCGTTCAACCACAAGTACACGTTCCTCAACGGCCAGCGCTACCACTACGTCGACCAGGGTCCGCAGAACGGCCCGGTGGTGCTCGCGCTGCACGGATTCCCCGACCTGTGGTACTCGTGGCGCTACCAGATCCACTACCTGCTCAAGAAGGGCTACCGCGTCGTCGCGCCGGACCTGCTCGGCTTTGGCGAGACCGACGGCCCGCGCGCGCCAGACGTCGTGCCGCTCGACCGCTACAGCTACAAGAACTCGGCCAAGGATCTCACGGCGCTGCTCGACCAGCTCGGCATCGACAAGGTGACGCTGCTGGGCCACGACGCCGGCGGCATGATGGTGTGGCGCTACGCGCTGTACTACCCCGAGCGCGTGCAGGCTGTCGTGTCGCTGACCACGCCGTACTTCCCGCCGACGCCGCAGTGGGTCGACACCAAGGACGTTGTCGCGCAGATGCCGTTCTGGAAGTACCAGCTGTACTTTGCCGAGCCGGCTGCCGAGACGCAGTTCGACGCCGACCCCGAGCTGTTTGTGCGCGCGCTGTTCCGCACCGCCGAGACGTTCCCCGTGCTGTTCGGCCAGTACGGCGTCGACTTCCAGAACCTGGCCGGCACGCTCGAGAACGGCCGCAAGTGCCCGCGCGATCCGTTCATGACGCAGGCCGAGCAGGACTACTACGTCAAGAGCCTGGCGCGCCGCAGCTTCCACAGCGGGCTCAACTGGTACAAGATCCGCCGCATCAACTACGAGGACGAGCTGGCGCTGGTCGGCAAGGTCATCACGCACCCGTGCCTCATGGTCTCCGCCGACAAGGACTTTGCGCTGCCGCCGGCCCTCACCGCGCACATGCCGCAGGTGCTGCCCAACCTCAAGATGGTGGTTGTGCAGAACGCCTCGCACTGGGTCAACACCGAGGATCCCGACGCCGTCAACAAGGCTCTCAAGACCTTCCTCGGCTTCAACTAAGCACAGCCAACAACAAAAGCAACTGCTGCTGCTGCTGCTGCTGCTCTCACTTCACACTTCTTCGCATTGAGCTATAATCTCTAATCACCGTTTTACACTATATAGATACACTTCTAATCGGTATGCTGGAGGCTGTTTAAGTGACTTCGGGCAAGGCTAGCAATCTCCCGATCCGACTTGAATGTCAGCTTGCCGTCGTCAACCCAATGAGTCTCGAAGTTCTCGTGCTCCTCATTCATGCTCTCGGCTTGAGACTTGTGTTCAGCGAGATACCAATACACAGCCTTGGTCTTCTTGATTGCTTCGCTATATCGCAGCTGCACGGCAACTTCGGCAATAGTCTCGCACACAACTCCGGTTTCTTCGAGACACTCACGAACAGCCGATGTCGCAGTTCAGCATTGTTGTGAATAGTTCGATGATGAGTTTGAAGCCACAAACTGGTGTAGCGTCGCAGTGTGCGGAGAATAGAGACAGCCAAAAAGGAGGCGCGTTCTTTCTGTGGAATGGGTTTCCGCAGTGAATCTCTCTTCCAAACAGACTAACAGATTAACAGATGAAGCGTGATCCCGAGGACGAGCTCGACCATCCAGCTATCAAGCGCAGTGTTCCTGAACGCGTCGCGTTTGGGTTGCTAGATCTACCACAAGATCTGCTTGAGGAGCTGACGCTCTACTTTCGCACTAGCCAAGCAGCAAAAGTAATCACTGTCAGCAGCAAGTTCCACGATGTGTTTGCGCGGCGCATTTGGAGATATCTCACAACCGCTGTCTGTGCCAAGTGCATGCTCATTCCAGCTTCTGCGTGGCAGCGATATGGTCACCTGGTTCGTCGTTTACCATATTCTTTAAAGCTTGGAAGCGGGATTCCATTGGAGCACTTTACTGATATCGTGCATCTCTCCATGTTTTCCTCCAGCCTAGACACTGTGTTCAGTCAGCACATTAACACGTGGCACAATCTACAGCACGTCAAAATCAATTACAGTGACGGGTATCTAGATTCAAAGCGCGTGGGCTTTGTGACATCTTGGGTGAAAAGCGCTTTAGAGCGTGAGCAGCGTGTCAAATTTGAATGGATTGTAAAGATTGTCTCTCACGAGAAGCTTCACAGACTGTGCATGATGGTAAATGACTTTGCTGCTGATGGTGATGGTGGCGGTAATGATGAAATGCACTCGTTAGTCCTCGTAGTTCAAGATCTCGAGTACCCTGCTAGCACTAACCAGTTGTCAGATGTTGCCAAATTGGTGAAGGATCTCCGTTTTTGTAATCACAAGTCTTTTATCCGTCTGCTTGGATCCAACTCTGTTGTTTTTCCTCAATTGAGTAACCTCAAACTAAATTCACACAACATCAGTCCAGATGCGACGGTGGAGCAATTATCCCGAATTGTGCCAGACAGATTCCCATCGCTACAGAAGGTCACACTCGGCTACAATTCTAACAGGGTTTCTGCTGATATTCCTATCTTTGCTCATGCCTGGACAAGTGTCACTGAACTGGTACTCGACGAGTGTTGTGATCCTAAGGACATCCTGTTGGGACACATCTTCAAGTGCTTTCCCAATGTGATCCGCTTGGTATTTACTAAATCGAGACTCCTCGTAGAGATTGGCATGTTATCGGCCCATCTCCCACTGCTCCAATCCTTGTCATTTGACTCGACTTCCTCCGACTTGGACAATGTGCTCGGCGGCGACGCAGTGCTTCCACATCTCACAGAGCTATCCATTTCCTGGCCCTCATTTTCCTCTACGTTGACTGAGCTGCAACTAGAATGTTTGTCGCTAGCCCTGAACTGTGCTCCGTCCTTGCAATCGCTGAAGCTGCTTGGTTGTCTTTTCCCGAAAAATATACTGGAAATCTACGAAGGAAGACAAAACCAAAAGGTTCGATCACTTGTTATCTCAAGTTGTGCTGACCAAGAAAACGACGAGCGGATCGAGCGCTTACTTCAGCTGTTTCCAAACACTCGACGCTTGGGACTGCATACTGGCGGTGCGGAGAATGTGGCAGCTCTGAAAACAAAGTATCCTAACTTGTGTGTCTATCGAAGCTAAAAGTCTTGATGTTGATTGTCTATTTATCCGGCATTTTCTTGAGTGAGCTCACCTTGTTCGGATAGTATCTGCTCTATGATGTACACGATTGTATCCTATATGATCAGATGGAGAATATCAACATTACAAAATAAGCTAAATCGGTCAAATTTCTAACTGTGATCTCGTTTAAAGAGCATGCAAGTGTCACGGACAAGACAGTCTAAAATTATAAGTTTGATTCCTGGCTTCACTTTCAACTACTCGATTATTGCAATATATATTCAAAACACGTCCGTTACACAAGTGTTTAACTGTTTAAATGTACTGAGTGCAAGCGCCAGAGTCGTAAATACCGCCGTAAGAGCTGCAGCGATCGCGAATAGCTGGACAAGCCTCTGGCAGCGAAGCACGGCCGTAGCACCACACAGTGGTGGGGCTGGTGTTGCGGCAAACAAAGTCACCAGCGCTGGACTCGGCAGTCAAGATTCCAGTGGAGGCTGTGCCGACATTGTTGCACACACCATAGTTGACGGCAACAATTCCGGTGCTGCCATAGCGGACAGTCAGGGCAGAGGCCGTGGCGACAGACGCGGCGATAATAGCAGAGGCAGCGATGAAATGCATAGTCAGTGTTTGTGAGGAGCAGATGTGTCGATGTGAATGAGTGATGCTGAACGGTGACAACAAGGAGTAACAACCCGGCAAACCGCGGTGATGCTTTATAGTTTTGAACAAAAGCTTCATTCAGCCAACCACATATGCCAAGGCAGCAGTATCCAATGGATGACAGATGTTCTGTGTCAGCACCAGTTAGTCAAAGGCGGCGCCATCTCTAAGTTTAGCTCGAAACTGTTGACCCTATGTCACAGATCCCTCGATTTGTGTGCCGCAATCTGGGGAACTTTGGGCACTCGGCAGCATCGAGATACTAGCTCGGATCCGATCCACAGTCCAACTAGTTTGTCATCGTCACTAAGTATTCGGAGGTGTTAAAAAGCGTTTGATCTAAAAATGATTTGGAGATAGGGAGGAGAAAGGATATTAAGTAATAATGTTTATCTGCGACTGCAACTGCGATTGCAACTTGGTGTACATCTTCTGACGACTGGCTGTGATTTTGCGAATGTCCACAGTCTTCAGATTTGGGAATAGTCCCAGAGCACACTCAAACCCACTTGGAATCTCGCCGTTATCGAATTCTTCCTTGATGGTGATCTTGCGAACTGATGATCTTGCACAAGTCTTTACCCAATCACCCTCTGGGTCTTCGACGCCACAGTCTGTGAATTCGATTTGCGCCAAACGTGGGCACGACGCAAAGAACTCAAAATCAACTTCGTCAAATATAAGGCCGGAGTAATTGAGCCTGGTGACAAACTGCATGTGTCCAATCATTGATGTTGGGTCAAACTCACAGCTGCCAAAGGTGAGAGTCTGCAAACGGCGTGGGAGGGCTTTGCCGTCAATCTCGGGAAACCCAGTGTTGTAAAGCTCAGCATCGATCAGATTTGGCATTGACCGAAGAATGCCACTGATTTCAGGTACTGACGCTTCGTTACCATAGAAAAGGAATGACGTCACGGTCAGCCACGGTCGAGAGAAGATGGTCATGAGCGGATGGCTTGAACTCTCATCACACGGCTGCTTTGGGATGGCAACACACAGCGTTCTCAAAACTGGGAAGCGATCAGGAGTGAAGGAGCTGAAGTTGTATAGACCCGGTCGATTACAGCACGGCTGGATGCCGAGGACACGCAGGTTTGAGTAAATGGTACGCTCTGGACTACCAAAGAGCTGTTTGTTAATGCGATTGAGGCAGGCTGACGCAATGTATTCTGATGCATCCAGCCGGGAAAGCATTAATGGCAGATGGTGAGCCATCTGAGCGGGGAACGGCTCAATCGCGTCGCAGTTGATGGAGATGCGAGTCTTGTCCGCAATCCTGGTCAGCAGTGATTCCGTGATCAAATAGACTTCTGGCCACTCATCTTCTTCAAGCCCAAACACGATAACAATGGAGCGAACATGCGCACTACGATTCACGTCATTAATCCACTCCACTGCAGGATCGACGGCATCACCTGATTCTGGAACCACATCGAGAGTGAGCTTTTGCAAATTGCGCATGCGCTCCAGATGAACAGTAAACATTTCGACAAAGTAGTCAGTCATGTAGAAGTTCAACACAGCCACGTGTGGAAACAGCGCAGACACATCCGCTTCAGGATTGTACGTCTCAATGTACAAATCACGAACGTGACTGCCGTAGCGACCAAGCACCTCCAATGGCAGCCACTCGCCAACGAGCGTGATACCGTCCAGGCTAATCTTGTGCCAAGTTTTCTTTGAGAAAAGCTGGAAGAAGGCACGGTTGAGTGTAATGAGATGAGCAGCCTCGCCCTGTGTGAAGAACTCTTCGACTGTGTACTCGATCAGCTCGTAGGGCAGCTGGAGCAGGCGGGCAGGACCAACGTGCACAAGATCAGTCGGCTCATCTACTCTGTCTGAAGCTGCAGCTGGTGTCATTTTATGGTATGCTCGAGAGATAGAAACAGATAGAAACAGATAGAGAGAGAGACTCCGCAGCAAATGTGTCAGCAACAGAGTCGGATACCAAGTACCAGCTGACAGCTTTGGTACCCACAGCATCCATGGTTGAGCATGAGAGAAGCTTTGTTGCATGGACAGTGTCCAGATCACCTATAAAATTGTTTAATCATGATTGTGCGATGACAAGGATGGCACTGGCAGCATCGTTGGCAAGGATGGAGTCCATTTTACAAAGTTGGATTAGTGGTGGCTGTCCTTTGTTTTTGTTATAAGGTATGATCGGATCCTTAAGCTCTGTCTCCATTGAAGGATGGATGGATGTCTTGCCCTTTCAGATGAGTTAACCTAAAAAAGAAAAGAAAGCATGCTTTCAACGAATCAGAGTGTTGAATACGTCACGTTTCGGCTCTTTTGTGGATAGTCTTGGCTCCACTTTTTGCTGGCGTTGTCCTGATTAACTTGGCCGTTCCACTCCAAGCATCACACTCGCCTTGTCCCCCCTTTTCAGCTCAATTCCTTGGCCCTCATCACATGGCATACACGGTCGACGGCGTTCTTGCCGGTGCTCGTATGGCGCTCTCTGGTGCGCTGCTCGCCATCAACGATCTCAAGCAGCGTCGGTGGCTCTACAAAACTCTTCTGTCGACTTTCATCGCCATGACTGTTGTTTTCGTGCTCATCTACCTTATCTTACTTTTGCCTCTCCAGCTGCTACGCTCACTCAATACAGGCTTGTGCATCTCATTTGGGTACAGCTGCTCCACCAGTGACTCCCTGTTTGGCGACGCCTACTCTACAGTAACCACAGTGTTAAGCGAACTGCCACTGTTTGTCGTGTTCCTGGCTAGACATGTATACCCGTGGTCATTTGAGAAGGTGTTTATGCAAGCCATTGCTACAAAGTCCCCCGATTTCCACCAGGCGCTCAAGGCACACAAGTACAAGCTGTCGTACTGGCAGGATTTCAAAAAGTTCCTGAGCCGATCGTACAAGACTCTGCGTATCACATTAATCGTCGCTCTAATATCCTTTATGATTCCGGCTGTGCGTGACTTGGTGCCGTCTTTGGCCACTGCCTATACACTGAGAAACATCTTTGGAACGAGGGCAGCTGTTGCCTTTGGAGCAGGATCGCTGCTGGTATCCAAAGTTATGGCGTATCGAGTGGCGTGGGTTGTGCTAAAAACGGTGCTGTCGTCGCGGCAGTTGGCGCGAGAGTTGTTGGAGCCGTATAGCGCAAGAGTTCATACCGACCATTTGTGGTTTAGAGACCACGAAGCTGAGCTGCTGGGATTCGTAATGGCGTTTTACCCGCTGATGAACATGCACTTCATGGTCGGGCCGGCTGTCTTTGTGTTGGCGCAGGCGAGTATCGCAGAGTTGATTGTTGAAAAGAGTCAAAGTGCAGCGATACATCCATACGATGATCCAGCAAATGATTTACATCGGCAGCAGCCACAGCAACGCCAACGAGCGGAACCGATGCCACCGCCACCTAGCTACGATGAGGCAATAGCCTCATCTACTCCAAACGTGAGAAGACGTGCTTAATCAATCAATCAATTTTTTTGAAGAAAAAAACGAATGCAAACACCTGTTTAAGTAAAGCGCTCCGTTAAATCGCGGGGTGGCCGTCCGTAAAGTAATGCGAATGGCTTGATTGCAGCTTCAAACACCCATGCAATCTCGCCTGCTTCTTTGGACAGCACGAGCCAGGCAATGTCGGGATACATGTCGTGAATAGCCTCCATAACGGCTGTGGCCTGCTCAACCACGTCACTCCTCCACACCGATCGCACCATGAAAATAGCCATAAATTGTGCCATCTCATAAACTTCTGCATACGGCTTCAACGGCGTCACGCTCTTGATGACCACTGCACACGTTGCCAATACATCACAAACCACTCGTGACAAATGAGCAGTTGGATTCAAACTGTGCAGCTTCAGCAGTGCCACCAAGTCGGCGCTTGAGAGAATGCTGAGCAGCATAGCGCGATAGGCTGGCCACAAGTCTTTTGTGAACCGCTGTGTGAGGAAGTCTGTGGCGTACAGTGCCATGGTGCGGATAAGATGACCAGCTTTGAGCAGTACAAAGGCTTGATCGGCTGCGCCTGCTGTTGAGCCGGATGAGTGGACCGAGGGACGCTGTGTGAGCTGGTGAGCCTGAGGACGATGCAGAGTAAGAGACACAGAGTTGGATAGAGTTGATAGTGATGCCAGACCCTCAGCTGGGACGATGAGGAGAGCAAGTGAGCGGAACCGAGCCACCAGGGATGGCCAAGCAACATTGATGTACGGCAGGAACTGATCGTATCCAACACTGCCCAGCTCAGCTTGACGCATTGATCGACTCGTGCTACCATCAACGTCTGTGTTGCTGCTGTCGTTGTTGTTGTCGAAAAGAGCGAGAGAACCAAGAACAGGCATAGCCTCGGCAATAGTCTGCAGCGAGGCAGCCTGTAGGATGGGGTTTGATGATGCCATAAAGTTTTGACACGCCATTGCAGCCTTCAGACACAGCTGCTGTTCCAGAGTTGGAGGTGGCTTCGGTGGATCCTTGGGCATCTCTGGTTCGTTATCTCCATTATCTTCGCCATGTCGTCCCTCTTCAGACTTGGCCATCTTTTGAACTTCGGAAATCAATTCATCAATGGACTTTTCCGATGCAATCTTGGCAGTTGATAGTCGCTCATTGTAAGTCTTGTCGGCTTCACCACGCTTGACAATAAAGTCATCGATAGCATCTGTTCCTTCTTCACCTGAATAAGTCAGTGCACGGGATGATGGCGGTACAACACTTGGAGGCAGCATTGATCGATTCCCACTCGCTTCGCATGACTTTCGAGCAGCCACAACAATGCCCAGTAGAACACGCAGAACACACATTGTAACTGCAACATTGTTCTGTCCAGACTCCAATATGTCCAGCACACTCTCAAAAATACCACCAATGAAAGTGAACGCAGATGAACCGGATACAGAGAGAATACCACGCAGACAGGACAGGCTGTTGACAACTGGCCAGCCTAGCTCGCGAGCAGCACGAGCCTCGATTTGGGCCTCGGTCAGTAGCGCTGTTGGAGTAGAATTGCTGCCACCGGAGTTGCTAGTGTGGTCAGAGGATAACTCGAGTGCAGCAAGTGGAGCACGACGCAGCACAAGTGACACGCTGTTGACAATGTAATCGGCATTGACGCTGTTTAACTCCACCACACTGGAGTGGCCGCATGCAGTAGCAATACCCTGCAGAGCATTCATGGCTCGAGACTTGAGCGAACGATTCCCAGCAATCTCACCAATATCATCGGAGTCGTGAATTGAGCCAGCGCAGACCAGAATCGGCATGAGCAGCTCGGCCAAGTACAGTTTGCATCTTCTGCCTATAATCGGAGCCAGCGATGATACTGCGTCCATCAAATGGCCTTGCAATACAACGAGGCGACGTGGATCAGCATTAAACTCGTCATCAGCAGAATCTTGAATAGCACGTACAGTGTTGACGACTTCATCCATTGAGCTCACCGCGAGTGGAATCAATGAGCGCGACTGCGACTGAGTAGTAACTAAAGAAGTCATAGTGCGGTAGAATACAGCCATCCCACTCAGTAGCTCTGATGCATTGTCGATGGCCGAAGTTGTAGAGCTCGATGATGATGACGAAGGAGTGAAAATATCTATTGAGCCAAGTTGGCTGTTCATCCGCTGTGCAACTGTCTCAATAACACTGGCTGAAATCACCAATTTACCCAACTCTGTGCATTCTTCACTGATACTATTGCCAGAGAAAGAGTTAGTTAATAGCTTTGTATCTGGTGATTGAACTTGTTGAGCAATGCCACTGGCGGCTGCTTGGAATGATCGCACCATGCATTTTGCCAATTCATCAGTATCAACAGTGTCCAGCTCGTATTGCATTTCATCAGATGTCGAGCCATCTCTACCAAGCGATGTGTACCAAGCAACAATCCTCAATGCATTCAGCTTCTCCTGCTGTGTTGTTGAGGGCGACTGTAACTTTGCCATTAGCTCGCTTACCAGCTTTGATGACGCTCTCATGATTCTTCGTCGAATTACACTACCGTTCATGTCTGTCGAGGTCAACTTTGATGTGAGAGTCATATTTTGCTGAACGGAGAATAGCATGTCTTTGGCATCATTTGCAACGTCGTCAATGCCATCGTGACTTAAAATAACCGCAGTCCGAATAATTGCATGTAAATCAATCACTTCAACCAATCCAGCACCATCCTCAGCCTGATCAATCATCGTGAATCCATCAAATACTGCATTGCAAAAGTATGCAACACCACGCCGCACACCAGGTGACATGTGCACTCTCAATCTGGCTGCTGCTGGTATAATTGTATTGAGAGAGTTGGCTGCACTTTGCATTGTATTTGGCAATTTCCCATCCACCTTCTCTGAATCTGAATCTGCCTGAGTCATAAATGTCGTTGAGGTTGACAGATGTTCAAGATATCTCCGCAAGAGGTCAGCAGCAGCGTACAATGATACACGTAGTAACTTTGCATGGCTGTCTGAATTGGTTAGAATAGATGCGATTGGCGAAACGAGTCCGGGAGCAGATGAGCCTATTATGGAGCTTAGTGCAGTATCTGTTGTTGATCCAGCGAGCCTTCGGAGTGCCTCTAGAACAGCAGTCCGCATGTCAATTGACGTGGTGTGTTTACTTATGAGTTTCGACATTGCATCCAAAACCAGTAAAATGCACGACTGTAGCATTCGAATGCCAAAGAATTGAGCTGATGTCTGCTGAGATGATGTATCAAGAGCCTCATTGAGCTGCATAATGGTCCACATCGACGGCTGCATTGACGTGCTGCCGAACAAACCGCTGCTGACTGGCGGTGCATCCGCTTTAAGCAAAAATAATCTGTCAAATCCAATCAATGCATCAACAAGTAGCTCGATCGCTTTCTGCTGAACATGTTCTGATGGTAGCCGTGTTGGTGCGCTACCAGCTGACGGGAACTGCGCGCCAACCATTGAACCAAGTACAAACACTATTGATATAAACAGCTCATATGTGCATGTCTGCTGTCCATTTGATACACGCAAGTCATCGTCTGTCAGATGCCAGTGACGTTTGAACAAAATGTCAATGCATTCAAGCAAACCCAGTTGCTCGCTATCGGCCTGCATCTCCGGTCGACCTAGAAGATCAAGTATCTGACCAGTGACTCCAACTACAGTGGGCTGCACTGCATTAGATTGAAGTTGTTGACGAATACGCGTTATTGCTGCATTGTCGACAAAGGCTGAAACTGAAGACAGCTGATCGAGTGGATTGGGAAGTGGCTCTGAGAGTAGTCCTTGACGCAAGCTCTCCACATGTCGTTTAAGCTGCTCGGCTGTGAAGCGCGTTGTCATAGTGAGCGAATCAAGTGGTTTAGACTGCCGATCGTCCGCCAACTTGCAACTCGGTTTGTAACTCGATTTGTGGCTAGAATGTAAAAATAGAGTGGTAATTTGGAATACAAACAAACACGAAGAGTTAGATAGCAGATATCGCTTTGCTGAAGATGAATTCATTAAGAGTATGAGCGGCAAACAACAATACAGCATAGGATCCCAGTAGCAGCCTGTAGCTGGATATAGAGTTCATGGGTGATGAAGTGTATTTGTCGATTTTACATGCGTTTGTTTTGCTTTGTTTGCTGCCACGAAACGAAGTGACTGGTTTGCCCTTTTAGATCTCTACTACTCGACTGAAGATTGACCACTACCAACAATAACAATAGCAGAACAGAACGGAACAGAACAGAACAGCTGATCTACCACGCAGCCAGCCAGCCATGTCGACCGTGAAGATCAAGACAGAGCCAACGACAGCAGCAACAGTCGACTTGAAAGTCAAGCTCGAACCGAGTCTCTCAACAGCTGATATCAAACTCGAGCAGCACACTTCAGACATTGACACCAAAGTCGAGCCTGACTCGGATACTGACAGCGAAAGCGAAGGAGATTACATCAAATCAGAGAACGATGATGATGACGATGAAGACATTGATCAGTTCACAATAATTCCTAAGAAGCAGCGACAGTGGATCTGCGAATATTCTGGATGCAATCATAGCTTCAATACTGGCAGTCATCTGAGAATGCACCAGCATGAACACAAACTGCAAGCCGAGTTTAATATATATGGGAAGAGTTATAGTCTTATTCGGCAGTCGTTAAATGATCGATGGACATGCCCCATTCCAGATTGTGACATAACATACAAAACAGTTAGAGTTGTATATGATCATATAAGAGTAACACATGATACTACTGTGAGCCAGCAGCAACAACAGGAACTTCTAATTCAGATGGCTAAACGAAAACTCTATTTCCATGATGTGGATGACTTTTATGTGAATGGAGTTTGTTGTGGCTATCATATTACGACTGGAGTGTTCATTTGTCATGAGTGTCGATTGGTGCCAGAATGTATGCTAACTCATTTACAACAGAAGCATGGATACGATGAGAAGTCGATTGAGAATACAATGCTGCCAGAAAGTGTAGTGACTGCAAATATTGATCCCAATGTTAATCAGCACACCAGCAACTCACATCTCGCAGCAGCAATTAGCGATCCATTTAAGCAACATCATCAGAGTATTATTCAAGGCTGGTTGTGTGTTACTTCTGACTGCGGGCACTGTGGTTGCACAGGTGAATTGAAAAGCAATCACAAAAGAAAAGTACACCAAGGCAAGCAAATATCAACTGTCCCAGCACTTGTATTGCGTCTTGCATATACGAAAAAACACATTATGTGCTTTCTCATTCATCGCATTGACCAAATCGCAACTGGCAGAAACAGAATGAATCGGCACAAGCTCGATCACAGTCACAACGGATTGAACGCTCAAGATGAGGATGGAGATGATGTCGACCAGAATGAGATTACAGAAGTATTCAATCAGACCCGACAATGGAAATGTGGGTATTATAATTGCCGGCGTTTCTTCAAAACATCGGAAAGACTTGCTAAGCATCGACGCGAACACAAACTTGAAACTGTGCTTACTTTACATGGCAGGGTATTCACTCTTGCTCGGCAGACTTTGGATAGTCGATGGCCATGTCCAGTTCCAGATTGTGCATCAAAACTCAAAACAATAGAAACAACTCGCATTCATGTTATAGACGCTCATAAAACATCGACGAAACAGAAACGTACTAATAGTGAAGACGATGGTAATCAACAGCAGCAGCAAATTATCAAGAGGAGACAGCGTACTTTTCAGTACTTAAAGGTGGATAATTTTTACGTTGGTGTTATTCGTTGTGGATATCATACTACAGTTGGAGTGTTCCTTTGTCACGAATGCAGGTTGGTACCGGAATGTCTGCTAACTCATTTGCAACAGAAGCATGAATATGATGAGAAGTCGATTGACAGCTCTGTTCTACCAGACAGTGCAGTAAATTCAAGAGCTGATCCCAGTATTAATCAGCATACCAGCAACCCGCATATCGCTTCATCAATTCGCGAACCGTATAAATGGCGTAATTCAGATATTATTCAAGGTTGGTTGTGCCTTGCACCTGATTGTGGTTATTGTTGTTCAGCTAAAGCGACTATGAATCACCATCAGTACACAAAACATAAAGGTGAACAAATATCGACAGTTTCAGCACTTATATTGCGATTGCTTTATGGGAAAAAACAAACTTCAGGCTTTCTCATTACTCGATTGGACACGGCCACCAGCAACAATGCCCAGTCAAATAGTTCTGCGAGTCAGAAGAATAATGAGTGTAATGACGACGATGGTGATGAATTAGTATTGAGTGATTACAGTGATTAAGATGATGATATTCATTAACTAGAAACAGCGGCAGAGTCTCCACCATCACAAATTAATATGCCAATGTCTAATCATTCTGAATTGAAGAACTCGTAGTTTATGTGCTAAACAATATTTAAAGTTTAACATCGTAGTGCAGCGGAGTCAGTTGTGTGTATTATAATCGTCTCTGTGAGCTTGTTCTCGCACTAGATGAATATGCCCATTTCGAAGAACTGAACAGCATTCTCATTGAGTGTTTGGAGGCTTTGGGTTTGAAGCGGAGTTTTCCTTTAGCTCTCTCAAGCACTCTTGCTCTTTCCTCCTTCCAAAGTTAATCTAACTCACACGGCGATGAGGAACAACGACGAACACGAGCAGCGAGATGAGCTCCAGCAGCAACAGCTCCAGTGGCCGACTCTCCCTCTGCTGTACTTGCCAATCGAACTAGCAGAGGAGACCAGCTTGTACTTTGGCGGACGAACTGCAGCCAGACTGCTCAGAGTCAGTCGTTCTTTCTACAGCTTGTTCCTTCCTCGCGTTTGGGTCGATTTGGATACATTCACTGTCATCAGAGATACTGAAATGAAGCGACATATGCTGGAGAAGTACGGCCATTTTGTGCGCATCATCAACCTTGCCTATTACAAAGTTGATAGGTTCAAATTCGACTGGTTGCCATTTGTCAAACATGCAACGCATTTAGGTACTGGTACCTACAGTGAGACTACGGTTGACGTGGCTGAAGCACTTATGAAATTGATTGGGCAGTCCGAGATGCTACGGACATTGAACTTGCGCTTTGATAAATATGAGCCACATTTAAAGCTTGACGAGTTGGCAGCTGCAATCAATGGACTCAATTATTTGGAGTGCATCATATGTGACTTTGGACATATATATGATCCAGATGATGAAACGGGATATGAGTGGAGACGAGTTGTCAGCTTTGTTGATTTGTTACGCTCATCAAAGAGATCCAAGCTGACATTGAAGATGAGTCTTTATAGAGCTGTAAATGAAGTGGATGTACGAACATTGGCACCGTACATTGCTGAACTTAGGAAATACGGAGATGGTATTTGCACAACAGGATTGGCCCATGAACTATTTGGTGTTAGAGACAAAGATGGGCAGCAGCTGGTGTTTCCACAGCTAAAAGAACTGAAAATGGGATCGTGTTATTTCAATCTTAAACTTTATGATGTAAAGAGCATCACAGCCAATAGACTCCCGCAACTAGAGCGTCTTCACTTTCGTTTTGGCTCATTCGATGTATTGAACAGTGGTGAATCAAATGAGAATGAACATGAAGTGCATTACTGGAAATCTGGACACTCTGGTTTCGCTCACATTATTGTTCCTTCCCAGCGCTGGCAATATCTGACAGAGCTACAGATTGGCTACATTCCCTCTTCAATTCTGATGGATACCATCAGTCTTTGTCCGCAGCTCCAGCGACTCAATACTAGAGTGGGAATCTCTGAAATACCAGCTGAGAATAACGCTTCAAGATACAATCACGATGAGGTCCAACTTGACGCTATTATGGATCGTCTACCTTACCTAGTGTATTTCACAATTGGAGGACAACACTCGAGACTTGCTGTTGATCCAGCTGCGATTCCAGTGAAGCGTCGATATGACATTGATATCACCATTACCAGCCATATGTCAATTGCACCATCGGCGGCTGTCTATATTCTGCAAATGCCACAGTTGACCAAACTGACTTTTGACAGTTGTGTGTTCGCAGATGTTGATGAGACCATTCAGTTGCTTCGGGGCAGTGCTGGAGCGTGTGGAGTCAAGGAGTTCCATTGGCGTACAACTGTGTGGAATCAGGATTTGGCACTCGCTATGACAGAGAAGATGCCACAGTTGGAACGGTTCTATGGATACAAATGCCCAGAAGAACAGCGTGACGCATTTAAAGTAACATGCATGTCCAGCCTATTTTCTTAAACACAGTTTAATAGTTGTGATATGTCCGATCGAAGACTATAAACAATTATGCTGAGATAATAAAAAATGAATGGTTTGAATACAGTTGAGGTGGTGCCAAAGGATGTATGTTCGCTTGGAGCTAGATATGGTTGTCGACATGATATGAACTCTAATTCTTGGTGTTCATTCGTGTTGACATCATTATTGCTCCATTTTTTTTTCCAACTCCAACTCCAAAAAAAAAAATCAAAGAAAAACACACACACACAAACGCACACATAACTTTGACAATCACACAGATGTTGTTTGTGATTGCGGGCCAGGTAGCACGGCGTAGCGTCTACAGCTCGAGCAGCCTAGCTGCAACATACCGCGTAAGAGCACGGCTGCTGGCTGCACCGTCATCTCTATCTCCACGAAATCAACTGCTCTCCTCGCAGGTGAGATCCACGAGTGTCCGATACACATCATCAACGACAGCATCCGGCGACATTAAGGATGATCCTGAGCTGCCAGTGTCGGTATCCAGTATAATCTCCTCCGATCTTCGACAGCGAGCGCCTCCATCTAATCAACAGAACTTGTATGAGATATCAGACGATAAGCGTCAAGAAATCACCAAGATTGCTGAGGAGCTTCGTCTAGAACACGAGGCTGAGTACCGTGGATATTCAGCACGCAGCATGGCAGCATCAATATGGAAAAATCACAAAGTATGGGACACTAACACTGATTATATACTCAAAGGCAGCTTATATAGTCAGGAAACTATTCAGAAGGCTATTGATGAGAAGAAGGCTAAGGGACTAAAGACGTTTTCACCAGAAAGTGGATTGCCAGAAAGAATGCCGTCGAGATATAGAAGTACTAATAAGCACGCTGCATCTAGTGGATTGACTCGTATTATTAGCATGAATGATATAAAACGAATTGTAAAGTCCCACACTGAAATGTATGAGAAACAACATGGTAAACTGAAGCAATCAAAGACTACAGACGATGGCAGTAACAGTAACAATAACAACAGCAGTGAAGAAGAGGATGGAGACGATATTCAGGCAAGCTTGCTTAAACCCAAAGTTGGATTAGGATTGCGTAGAATTGGAGTTAGTATAGACTGGGCTGCAGTTGCAATTGACATGAACATTAGTGAAACTGCGTGTAGAAATCGAGCCAAATCGAGTATGGTGGTGATTAGAGACTGTTTGAGATTATTTGCAATGAGAAGAATTCAGAATGATCCAACGATTACCAACCTTAAATTTACTCCTCCAAATACATTGGTCGATGTTGTGGCTAAAGATGTCTCACTCAAATCACTATTGATCAGTGTAATGAAAGATCAAGGAGTATTAACAGCCAGCGAAAATTATGATGGGAAACAAAGAAGATCTAGTAACCTTTCACTTAACGACATTCTAAAAGGTGATACAGCTGTTAAGGACACAAAAGAAGTAGCAGTCGCAAGCAACGATAAACAGCCACGTGGCCTGATTGATTACTCTCAGCTTGAACAGTCGATAGATGCCCGGCAAAGTGAAGTCGATTCATCAGGTGGACTGATTCAATTTAATCCAGTTTCAGGCACACTCTCCAAGAGATGGACTCCAGCTGAAGACAGTTTGTTGACAGTTGTTGCTGAATATTGTGGTAGCAAAGGCTGGTCATATATTGCAGGCATAATTGGCACAGCCACACCAGAGCAATGCTATAATAGATGGATGACTCTCCAAACTAAAAAGGGTGTAATCACTCCTAGAGGACTCGGTGCAAATGGACTCTGGACACCCGCAATGGACTCACGGCTACTGGACGGAGTGTTGAAATATGGCCGAAACTATGCAAAGTTAGAGAGAATGAAGCTGGTGCCAGGATTCACAATGTCGCAAATGAAGTCTAGATTGGAGTATTTGATTCAAATGTACCGAGCTAAAGGAATCTTGGTTTATGCTAGACAAGACAGCGTGAACAGTAAAGGCAAAGCAAGAAATAGCTATCAGGATCGTATTATTAGAATGAGAATGGCTTCAAAGCTCAATGCATCCACCGATAGTCAGGGCAGATATGCACCCTCGACACCCAGACCATGGGCATCAGATGAAGATGAAAAGCTGATTAATTTGGTTGCGACTCGTGGAGAGCGTTCGTGGAAATGGGTTAGCGAGTGTATGGGAAATCGGAGCTTAAATCAGTGTTATTTCAGATGGCATTATTCGCTGAGACCTGGATTGGTGCGCAAGAGATGGAGTCCGGATGAAGATCAAAGATTGAGGGAAGCTGTTTACGAGCAAGTGGTTAAAATATTGGAGATCAAAGAGCGCATTAAGAAACAATCAAACGATGTGGAGACACTGATGGCAAACCTCGTTCCGGCCACAAAGAAGCATTCTCGTGGCGACAGCAACATTATTGATGCTGATGCTGATCTGGGCGATGATTTGGATACACTCGGTGAACAGTTAACTTATCAGTTTGAAGAGCACACTAGACAGCAGGGCGACAAACTCACAGCCGACAACACTGCTTCGTACTCACAAACAGCCTCATCATCATCATCATCATCATCATCATCATCATCATCATCATCATCACCATCATCACCATCATCGTCAGTTTCTAATGTTTCATCATTTAATCTGTCATCAGCAATATCCGAGTTCCCAATTCACTGGTCAGAGGTTGCACTGCATGTTGGTACTCGCACAAATACCCAATGCAACTATCGTTGGCTCTCCTATCTATCTCAAGCAGGAAGACAATGGGTTCCTTCATCAGCCGCAGATATCTACAGGCTGGTCGAACTGTTTGAACAACGGCCACACGACTACAACTGGATCGCACAGCATTTCCCTGGCATGACTCGCATATACTGTAGAACATCAATTGAATCGTTGGTTAGATGGACAAAGCACATTGTCAAATATCCAAACTCTGTAAAATTTGACAAAATCGGTTCAGGCGCAAATGATCAATCGCTGGAATCTTCTTCTACTACTACAGCTTCGTCAACGACAACTCCATCAGAAGATTTGGATTGGGAGACAACTGATTCAACAGCCCTTACGAGTGTAAGGAAGAAGCGGAGAGACCGGGTGGCCGGTAGAGGTCCAAGGAAGGACTCAATGATTGTATACACGTGGAATCAGCTTGCTAGCGTCGATGAACTGGTAGAATTGAGCAAGAGAATTATGCGGGCATCAAGGGCAAGACCTGAGCCGTATGAAGTACCGCAGTCGCTGGCTGACGCTGCTGGCGATGTTATTACTCCTTAAACACTTGTTCTATACTCATACATACCTTTATTTTACCTAAGTCTAGTCATCGATAAATCATTACAGCTTTGTACGCAACTATTTAAAATCTCATAAACAAACAAACAAACAAACAAACAAAAATATAAATACACAAATCAACACAGACGAACATGGACGTCGTGCTGCCTTCCAGTGAGCTGATGTATTCTGCTGGTGTCGTTGTAATCAAGGATGGCAAGATACTTGGAATTTGCAATCTCTCCGATGGCAGCATCTCTCTCCCAAAAGGCCGCATCGAGCAAGGTGAAACGGCAGCTGAAGCAGCTGTTCGTGAATGTCTCGAAGAAACCGGAGTTGTATGCGAGACTATTGCCGAAGTTGCCGTGCAGCTGCGATATAGTGAGGCAATCAAGAAGACCAAGGCTGTGTATTGGCATCTCGCTGAGTACAAGTCTCAAGCCGAGAGCATGAATGAGGAGCACGAGAGCTTCGAGACTCGCTGGGTTGACGAGGGCAAGCTGACATTCAAGTCGGATCGGGAGATTGCGAACATTGCCCAAAGTCACTTAAACAGCCTCCAGCATACCGATTAGAAGTGTATCTATATAGTGTAAAACGGTGATTAGAGATTATAGCTCAATGCGAAGATGTGTGAAGTGAGAGCAGCAGCAGCAGCAGCAGTTGCTTTTGTTGTTGGCTGTGCTTAGTTGAAGCCGAGGAAGGTCTTGAGAGCCTTGTTGACGGCGTCGGGATCCTCGGTGTTGACCCAGTGCGAGGCGTTCTGCACAACCACCATCTTGAGGTTGGGCAGCACCTGCGGCATGTGCGCGGTGAGGGCCGGCGGCAGCGCAAAGTCCTTGTCGGCGGAGACCATGAGGCACGGGTGCGTGATGACCTTGCCGACCAGCGCCAGCTCGTCCTCGTAGTTGATGCGGCGGATCTTGTACCAGTTGAGCCCGCTGTGGAAGCTGCGGCGCGCCAGGCTCTTGACGTAGTAGTCCTGCTCGGCCTGCGTCATGAACGGATCGCGCGGGCACTTGCGGCCGTTCTCGAGCGTGCCGGCCAGGTTCTGGAAGTCGACG